>JAYESA010000009.1:174325608-174553108 GCA_036927795.1 Iris macrosiphon
GTGGAAGTGTATATATATATATATATATATATATATATATATATATATATATTGTATCATATAGATATGTATAATTGGCTATATGTATAGATGTAGTGATATATGAGTATGTGGTTAGTTAAGGTATTGAATTATCCCAAATACCAAGGTAATGCATAGATAAGGTATATTAAAGTAATTCATTAGTTAGTTATTGATTAAGTCCAATTAGTTTCATTAATAGTGTAGTAGCTAAGTGCATTATTAGGAGTTTTGTATATAGATACTTGTTATCTAATAGTTAGCTATGCATACCTACTAGTTAGACTAATAACTATATGTATGTATGTATGTATGTATGTATGTATGTATGTATGTATATAAGTTAATGGTAAGTAGCTATATGTAGTATTATATATAAGTATTGTATATATATATATATATATATATATATATATATATATATATATATATATATATATATATATATATATATATATATATATATATATATATGTTGTTAGTATTAGGTATTTAGTAGTATGTAATAGTTTAGTATGTTAGTTATAGTTTAGTATTGGGTAGTGAGCTACATATTAGGATTTGATTTACCTTGTGATACAAAGGTAATGTCAAGGTATTGGTGGATACTCGAGGTATTGAGTTTGAGTATCAAAATGGGTGTGTAGGTAGTGAGATACGCATTGGTTCAAAGTCATGGTATCCAATTTGCATTAGTTAGCTAAGATTAATATGTGTATTGACTTGTATGAATATAAATTAGTATTTTCCTATCCAAAAACTTGTGTATCCTATGATACGGCCTTTTTTGTGTGTCTCCTAGTATTTTAGCATAGCTAGTGTGGCCTAATTACATAGTGTATAGACCTAATATCCTAGAGTTGGACTCATACAACTTAAAAATAGCTAGATTGACCTAGAGTTGACCTAGTTTGACTGTTTTGACTTAGAAATTGCTTCATGACCTAGAATTGAACTAGTTTAACTTAATTTTATTCCATCACCTTGTATTAATATGATATTCCATATATAGGTCTGTGTGATACCAGTTCGGACACAGTTTGACATTCATTGCTCTGGACCGCAGACGAGAACATTCTCTGATAGTTTCTATTATTTGATAAATACTATAATGCAAGTATTTAGAAATATTTTACATGACCCTTGACACATTGGTACACTGACTAGTATACACATGGATCAGTCATGGGATGTTATATATTATTTTATTGTTCATCGTGTTCTCATATGGTTAAATAGACAATGTTTAACATTAGACAATGTTCAATGTTCAATATTCAATGTTCAATGTTCAATGTTCAATGTTCAATATTCAATATTCAATATTCAATATTCAATGTTTAATGTTCAATGTTCAAGGTTTAATGTTTACAATGCCTTGAGTATCTTGCATCGTAACGTGTCATGGTTGGATCCATTGTACTTATCGGAGGAAAAGAAAAGTGTTAGCTAGATATATGATCAAATCCTAGACAATGTTCAATGTTTAACTTAGACAATGTTTATCCAACGTTAATTAGACAATGTTGACCCAAGCCGATCACATATCTAACTAGTATTTTAATCACTTAGCATAATTACAGTTTTTCACCATATTCTAGTTTATTGTCTCATTCTATTTTATTATCTTGTTATATTTTATCGTGATCAGTGTATACCATATAGTTCTTGTTTACCTGTTTCTTCTACCCTAGTATGATATTGTTCATTGTTTCTCATCTTGTATTATATTCTCTATTTCTGTTTATAATCATTAACAATTAATTGGAACTTCTATTGTATTATACATCACTCCAATCCTGACTAGATATATTTTTAAGATGAATGGTTAGTGAGGATGTGTCCCACTTACTATGGACCAACAGATGGAGTGTCACCTGAGTTTGTAGTGCCAGATACTGAGGCCATTTAGATTTCCCTGCCTTGTAGTAGTTGTTTCTATTTAGAGTGTGGATTGTATTATTATTTTGAGATCTTGAGTTGTGTTTAGATATTGAGTTGGACCTGTGATGTATTGAGACTTGTATTTCTTTTATTTCTATTCCATATCGTGCTTATAATCTTTCTTTTGTTTTATATGTGATTAAGTATCATTTAGAGTTGAGATGGCATAACAGTATTTTATATATCTTTTATGAGATGTTAGATAGTATAGAAGACCGAGACAGCGTTCTACCGCAGATGCTGCGGCATCGGCTAGACGTACCCACGTACTCGTGCCCCTATACCGGGTGTAGGTCATGACAAAACTGCTGGCACTGTCCTCTGAACTGGAGGTGGAGCACCCCCAAAAGCTACTTCTAAAATCCCTACCTGGAATGGTGAAGCAACCCTCTGAGCTGGAGGTAGAGAAGTAACCAGCCCCACTGAAGCAGCTCCAGAATATTATAACCTAGTCTTTGGCGGCATCCTGAAGACAGATCAAAACCAAAGAATCCATATTTGCACAAGATACACTATCATCAAAGAAGGATAATATATTTCAAAAGAAGCAATATTCAAAATGAATAAGGATAGAAAAATTAATACATCGAAAGTTTTTCGTATTTGTGATTGAGTATTCTCTCTCTATCCTATATCCTATACCCTATACTCTATCGCAGGATCGCATTAGTAAAACTAAGACATTTTACTACCATAACTTTACACTAATTGTAAAGACAGACCTGCATGGGCCACCATAAAAATGTGTCATGGCCCACACCTGGTGAAGGGCACGAGTACGTGGGTACGTCCAGCCTACACCGCAGTATCGACGATAGAATATTGTCTAGGTCATCACTAACTAACTAGCATCTCACACAATTTATATATAATCTATTAATGATATCTCTACACCATAAGGAGGATAAGATAATTAAAGCAACACAATAATCCATCACATATCTAAAGCACGATAGGATATCAAAGAAGTCTAACATAACTATGAAGTCTAAATAACAACAACTACTACTACAAAAATAAATAAAAATAATATCCAAGTCTCAAATATAAGTCAAAAATAAATCTGGTACCAAAATACTAATAAAAACAAACTATGATAACTAGTTATTCGAGCTAGACCTCCCGGCAATCACTCTTGAGTATCAGGGCCCATGGTTTCTATCCCCCCCGGTGGTCCATGGTGTGTGGGACACCAGCCCTCTAAGTCATAGTCTAAAAAATATATCCAGTCAGGATTAGAGCGAAGTATAATCCAATAGTAGTTTCAATTAATTGACAAAGACTATAAAATAGTAAAATAGAGGATGTTATATACGATGAGAAAAATAATAAACTGATGCAATCACAATAGTAAAGAGAAACGAGCAAAGTAAGAAATAGGGTATAGCCAATACATATATGAAATAAAAGAGATGAACTACAATATCTGGTATAAGGTAATATAATCTATGAACTGAATATGAAAAACTATAATATACTATGTGTTTTGAAATACTAAATAGATATGTGATCGGCTTGGAAAATTCAATTATTTACACTAAGAAAAAAACTAGCTTAAACATACATGAAGTGCATGATTAGTTGTAGCCGATGATTTACACTACTTGCCAATAGTTCTTGATCACATATCTAGATATTACTTTCTCCTGCCCTGACTGATACGATAGATCCAACCATGACACGTTACTAGCCAATGTATCCAATGTTTAACCAATACTATCCAATGTTATCCAATACCAACAAGGAGCAGTATTCGATACCATCTCGATAAATCAAGATAACATCTCATGACTGACGATCCAATAACAATACCAATCCATGTACCATCATGTCAAGAATTATAAGTAATATTTCTAAATGCATGAATTATAGTAGTAATCAAAATGAAAACTATTAGAGAATGTACTCGCATGTGGTCTAAAAAATAATATAAATCGGTGTCCGAACTAGTGTCACACCGCCCTATGTATGAATATCATGTCAATGGGTGTAAAGAATGATAAATAAACTATAAATGCACTAACTATGGTGTTCTAGGCCATTACTAGATCATACTAGTCAAACTAGGTTAAAGATTGACTTTTAAGGTCAAACTAGGTTTCTTGGTTCAATAACTAGCTATACTAGGTCATACCTAAGTTTCTAGGTTCACACTATGGTAACAAGTCCATATTAGTCTCTAACTAGCTAACACTAGCCAATATTAGCTATATTAACTAGTAGCACTAAGTATCAACTAGATAGACTATAGACTTATAGGTAATAACATATATACCTTACCTATCTTGCATCAATATCCTAATCTTGGTATCTTGCCTATAATTACCTTAATACAACTTACCTACCTAAACATAAATGCAAATACCAAACATAACACTAATACTCAGATATGAACTTCCCTCACACAATATGCATTGCTCGAGTATCTAGCTCACTACTTCTATTGATTATCACAACCTGCACCCGGATATTTGGACAGGAGTATGTGGGTACGTCCAGCCTACGTCACAGTATCAGCGGTAGAATATCTCAACTCCAAACGGAGGAACAATATGGTATCTCATAAATATAAATATACTCAATCACAATGCAAACTAAGAAAAATAGAGCACAAATGGAATAACGAAGGAAAGAATCATAATACAACCACAAATATGAAATAATATACATGCCAAAGACTCAATAAAAGTCTAATACAAGTCCACCAAAAAAACTAGACCTCCTCAGGTTCTGGTACTAAGACCTCCTGGTCTACAGGAGTATCCTCTAATGGAACACCGTCCTGCGGTCCGTAGTATATAGGACACTGATCTATGAGCCAATCATCTAAAAAATATATCTAGTCAGGATTGGAGCAAAGTACAAACCTCTGAAAGCAATTTCAAATACATAATCGAGCATATAAAACAGATAATAGAAAAGAATACAAGATAACTAAACAACAGAATAAAATGAACTAGAGTGAACAAGTAATATACTGGAAAGAAGAACATGCAATAGAATATCTGCAATATAATGGAAATAACTGAAATCTAACTAATATGCCATAGAATACAAGTTCATTATGTGATCGGTTTAGGTTGAACACAAATACAATATGGTAACTTGATTATAAGTGTTGTATGTAATCGATATGTACACGAATACACTGGAGCTTGTTCACATAATCAACTTCTACTCTTCCATCCCCAACTAATACCAATAGATCCAATAATGACACATTACGAGCACGAATATGGGCACACTGAATACGAGCAGTGTGTGTATACGAATATAAGTACACTGAACACGAGCAGTGTGTGAACACGAGCAGTGTGTGAATACAAAGTACATGATAATCAATACCCGATACACATGATGAAATACATGTGAAGGAGTATCCTCTAAACACGGTAAAGAATAACATGACAGGATCTATATAGTACCAGTCCATAAAATTACTATATCGAAATTAAGTATACAGTTCTAGAACCTGAGATATATATACTGTCACGCCCAGTCCCAAAATCATGTGGAACTAGGCCACGTGGCATTGGCCAGCTGACACGTCTCTGAAGGAAAACACAATTTATTGGACCCAAAGAGACGTGCTACGATGTCCTAAAATACTAACAAGTCTAGTACTAGCATATAACAGGTACCATCTAATCTCATCCATAATATATCAAGGAACACTAAAATAAGTACTGGAATATAAGTGCTAAGTCTGAAATGTCATAGTACAACCCAGATATGTCTGGTGGGAACAAACCCAATATAAAAACTAAAATAAGAGTGCTGAAATATAACATGACTAGAGCATCGGCTATCTAGATAAAGAGGCTCCAGCTCTAGATGGCAAGTCTACCCAAGATCAAAGGAACTCGGATGGCAACACCTCTAGCTCCTCCTCGGATGCGTACCTCATCTTCTGCCCAGGTCCACACACCGTGGGATAGTATGCCTCATCTAAATCTGGAAGGGAACCAGGTCATCAATGGGACATAACAAGATACATAAAAGCATGCCATATATAATACTGAATAAATAAATGGTGAGCTAACCATCTAAGTGTATGCAAATATGGGAAGGCGTAGGCATAATGTCCAACGTCCTCTAGAGTGTGGTATCTGCAACGTCCATCATTCCGAAGAATGAGGTATCTGTATATATATAACATCCAACACTCTAAGGGACGTGGTATCTGCAAAGTATATATACGTCTGTATCACTCCGAAGAGTGCAGTATCTGCAATAAAGGAGGTGGGTATCCCATACGCCTACTAGTCGTCTTCCCCGTCTAATACAGATATACAAGTCGAATACACGACGCACATACCACGTAACTATATGCTAAGTCACAACTTTCTAGATAATCCTGACTACGTGCTAAACCGTGATGTGTGTTCCACGCACCGGTAGCTAATCGAGTACGCGAACCCGCATCCCAACATGAGTTACAATCGTGATGCATGTACCAGTGTCAGGGTCTAGGAGGATATCAGAATACCCTCGCATCTGCAGGTGGGTCTGCTAATGTCTAATTCAGATACACTACGTATCGACATATTTGTCGATTTTACCCGAGTCAATCTCAGGCGAACACAGTTATATATATTTTGCAACAGAAATATATGCAATAATTTATAATTTAAACAGTAGAATTTGGCAAGGTATACTTGCCAAGTAAGAGATCTGTATAGTGCGAGCGTCTGCAACACTACTAAGTTGAAGGAGTGAGGTTAGGGTTTTGGGGTGTATTGCATGGATATATATAGAGAATAAGAGGCGGTGGGGAAACTTAGTATTTAAGAAAACTAAAACTACTACTGCTGTTGTTTCTTTCTTTTCATTGGTTTTGGTTTTGGTTGAGGGGTGTTTCATAATATTTAGTGTTAAGGAGCGATGGAATGAGAAGCTTACACATGTGGGAAATCAAAGCAAAGTAAAATTGGGTTCTGCTTCTGCTGTTGATATTTTCTTCACCTAATGGGTTGGGGTTTGGGTTTTACATGCGGAGAAGTATACAGGGGGGTGAAAGGAAGAGTTTACGCGGGGGAGAAAAAGATAGGCGGTGGTTTTGTTACTGCTGCGGTTGCTGTTTACGCGCGTAGAAGTATACGCGGGGTGATGGTTAACGGGTTGCGGGTTTGGATTTTAGGTTTGATCCAATGGGAAATTTTATTCTAATAAATTATATATATATATATATATATATATATATATATATATATATATATATATATATATATATATATATATATATATATATCTAAAAATTATATTGGTGCATACGGTTAAGCTAGCAACTGCCCAAAGGATCTCCTTCATGAAATAAATTTGGAAAAATTTATAATGGCTTCATAAATCCTCTAAGTGCTCAAATATCTAAAAATAAAATCTAATAAAATCTACTCTCTCTAATTTGCTCATAATAATACATTTTTAGGGTTAGGGTATTTAGATTCTACCCAACTTATAAAAATTTTGTCCTCAAAATTAAAACTAAGTCACGGTAGAAAGTAAGAATGGTAGAAGATATATAAATTTTAACAAGGTAATTTCATACCTTGGTCTGTGAACAGGTTCGGATAACATTTGCGCATGTCGTCCTTGTGTTCCCAAGTGGATTCTCCTGGTGCGCCATGCTTCCATGCTACGCGGACCAAGGGAATAGACTGGTTTCTCAATACTTTCTCTCGATGATCAAGGATTTCCACGGGTTGCTCTTGATATGATAAGCTCGGCCCAATGGTAATTTCTGAATGGTCGAGGACATGACTGTTGTCTGCCATATACCGCCTGAGTTGTGACACATGGAATACGTCATGTACTCCCTCAAGTGAAGGTGGTAGCGCAAGTCGATACGCCACTTCTCCCACTCTCTCTAACACGTTAAATGGTCCAATATATCTTGGACTCAACTTACCGTGCCCTCCGAATCGAATGGTGCCTCTGGTGGGTGATATCCTTAAGAAGACATGATCGCCTTCTTTAAACTCCAAGGGACGACGATGAAGGTCTGCCCATTGTTTTTGCCTGTCTTGCGCTGCTCGCAAGTGTCCTTGGATCTTCTTTACCTTCTCCACTGTACGAACAACCAATTCTGGTCCTATAATCTATCTTTCACCTACATTGCTCCAACATACTGGGGAATGATACTTTCTCCTATACAATGCTTCGTAGGGAGCCATTTGAATGCTTGCTTGATAGCTAATGTTGTAGGAAAACTCGACCAAATGTAAATGGTCTTCCCATGATCCACTAAAATCAAGCATGCATGCTCTCAACATATCTTCCAGTGTCTGAATAGTACGCTCGGATTGGCCATCTGTCTGTGGGTGATATGATGTGCTAAACTTTAGGCGGGTACCAAGACTCTCTTGCATACTTCGCCAAAAGTAAGATGTGAACCTCGTATCCCTGTCAGATACGATACTAACTGGCACTCCGTGCAGTCGCACAATATCTCTCATGTACATGTCTGCTAAGTCCTCTGTGGATTGCCCAACTCTGAAGGGTAAAAAGTGGGCAGCCTTGGTGAGTAAATCTACGATCACCCATACCGCATTACGACCATTAGGACTCCTTGGAAAGCCCTTAACGAAGTCCATAGTGATGTGCTCCCATTTTTACTCAGGTATTAGGAGTGGTTGGAGTAAACCTGCGGACCTCTGATGCTCAGCCTTTACTTGCTGATACACCAGGTATTTTGCCACAAAGCGGGCTATCTCCCTCTTCATTCCATGCCACAATAGTACTATCTCAGGTCTCTATACATCTTCGTGCCTCCTGGATGAATAGAGTATGATGAGCTGTGTGCCTCTGTCATCAGCTCTTGACGAAGTTCTCTATTTAGGATATAGAGACGGACACCACATCTTAAAGTCCCGTCCTCGTGTATGTGTAATCCTATTTTTATTCCGGCCTCTGTCCTTTGTCGAAGCCTCTGGAATCTGGCATTTGTTGGCAGGGCGGCCTTGATCCTTTCGACCAATGTTGATTGCAACTGGTAACTTGACAACTGGCCGTCAGTTCCTGGCATAATGACTTCTATACTCAGTTGTTCTAGGTCTCTCAATAGATATTGCTGGGTAGTCAAAAAGAATGCTATGGGCCTCCTGCTTAAAGCGTCGGCTACTACGTTGGCCTTTCCCTAATGGTACTGCTCTAACACCCCGTTCCGCTCAAGCGGACTGCCGTTTCAAACGGCAATAGTGCAGCTGTCCCGACCCACTTTGCCTCAAACGAGAAGCAAAGGATATCCAGACTTGCCCCTACAAAAAATCAACTTCGGCTTTCAGAGGCTCGCTTGACGTATCGCTCTACCGAGGCGAATCATCGCTAAGGTGGGTGGCTACGGTGAACTTGTCTTTGCTTAGCCAGCACACATAAAATCTGGAATATTCATGCTAGTCGCTAGGTAATTCACCTCCTGCATGCTAATAAATCCAACGCACCTAGCTAAGGGAATAATCCCAACTGGTATTGCTTATGCTAGAACATGAAATAAAAAATGAAATACTGCTTATATTCAGACCCTCGCATGGTAAGTCCCTAACGGTTTCATCTCTCAGCTTACCTTCGGGCCCGAGCAAACGTGCCTGCTTATGTTCCTTAGAACGCATGCTTGTCTGCTTGTACGTTGCCTTGACTCAATACTTGTAACATAAGCCAGGCCAACACCCTGTCATACAGGATATTATTCAGACCGTCTAAGAGAATGGAAAACAGGCAATGCATCTTGTCTTGTACTATTGTTGCCTCAACAGCTTGCCTCTTGTCTTGTACTCTTGTCTTGTACTCTTGTCTTGTACGCTTGTTGCCCCAACCATGTAAATGGATAAATTACCCGAGATGCCGTTCGATCACGGACAACTTATGCACAGGGATGGTCTAGCGGGCGATGCTGGGGCACTGGCATCGTCCCGGTCCGGGCGAGACCTATTGTTTAGTCTCTTGTTCTTGGCGGAATGGCATGCAGCGCCTCTTGTACTTTGTTGTATACCATTCTCGTCAAAGACTATATCGTCCATTATGGCATACGCCAGTGATCGCCTTGTACTTAACTTGTTGCATTCTTGCTGGTAAAAACAAACAAAAGATAACAACTCATCCTCGCTTAGCGGCTATCCGCGTGCGAGATATTGTATCGCATGAAACAATTAACTGAACACCTGAACGATCTTGAAATAAGTACCGGTGTTTGCATATGCTATGCCTCCTGAATGCTTATACATGCTCCTGCTTAAATTAACAATGTTTGTCTTGGACAGGGAAGGATAAATGGTAAGTTGGTAAGTCTCGCCGTGTTTCCTCTAACATCGCACGGCGCACTGCCCGACACGTTAGGCTATTCAATGTTTGTATGAAACTGATCCTAAGGCAACTAGAAAGACAACTTAATAGTTGTGCACGAAACCTGTATTACGTGTTTGGATTTGTCGAGCGGGCGAGTAGCTTCCCCACCAGTGCATTCAATGTACTGATAATCCACCAGTTTGTATGCAGGGTGCGGGAGAACCTCGTTCGGTGCGGATGCCTCCTACGTGCGTCCTTAGGCGTGAAGATCACTCCGAAGCAACGGTGCGTCCGGAAGAAAAGCACATATACAAGACACAATGTTGGAACATGGTCCGAACTCGCCTGAACATCGCCTCTACAATTATTCTATAGTTGTAGGCACTTGGCACGCTTTTACTGTTTCAGAGAGAGAGGCTTGAGCGACTTGTAATCTCGGCTATACGCCGCCTGTAACACATGTTCATATCAATAAAAGAGTTGCTTTACTTCATACTTATGTTTCAATGCTTCCGCTATATTGTCGACTCAGTGAACCTGTTACCAAATCGCTATGCGTTCATGATTCCGCTGCACTCGGACAATCTGTGCGACTCTGTGGCTTAGAATTCTTGTCGCCAGCCAATGAACCATGGCCTTGCACGGGCGTAGGTCACGCTTGTGCGGCATCACGCCCGGATGGATCAAAGCGATCGTTCCGCGGGAGCGCTGGCGAGGGTGATTCCCGCCTAGCGAGAATGGTCGAAATAGCCTGCGGGAGATCGGGGTGTGACATGTTGGTATCAGAGCCTGGCTTCTACGCCTTTGGACTTCATTTCGATATCTCTGTTTCGAAAGCTCGTTCGTGGGTTATGTGCACGCTCTCTCTCAATGCCTCGATGGGATGTTCCAACAATAAGTCTAAATACTTTCAAAATGTGTTTTGAATGATATGATTGCTTGTCTGGTTGTATGCTACGAGTGGCCTTTGTGCCAACCTGTACGAACCCTTGAGAGTATCGCTAGTAGCTTGTCCGATTTTTACTAACTCTAAGTTTGGTTGAATGCATCTATTCGAGGGACGCCTTGAACTAGTGCACCATCCAAGACTTAAGAAAAAGTGAAACTCGAGTGCTAAGACTTCGCTATCACTAAGCTGGTTGACATGTTCACGCTAGAAGTGCACTTCGAAAGTGCGCACGATCCAGTCTAAGCGATATGCTAATTTTGACGCTTGTGCAAGTGAATATCCAAATGAACAAGTACAACGACTTGTCTAGGATTGCCTCAACCCTAGATTACTGCTTGTCCTCAGTAAGTCTCGAGGACGAGACTTTTTCTGAGTTGGGTAGGATGTAACACCCCGTTCCGCTCAAGCGGACTGCCGTTTCAAACAGCAATAGTGCAGCTGTCCCGACCCGCTTTGCCTCAAACGAGAAGCAAAGGATATCTAGACTTGCCCCTAAAGGAAACCAACTTCGGCTTTCAGAGGCTCGCTTGACGTATCGTTCTACCAAGGCAAATTATCGCTAAGGTGGGTGGCTACGGTGAACTTGTCTTTACTTAGCCAGCACACATAAAATCTGGAATATTCATGCTAGTCGCTAGGTGATTCATCCCCTGCATGCTAATAAATCCAACGCACCTAGCTAAGGGAATAATCCCAATTGGTATTGCTTATGCTAGAACATGAAAAAAAAATGAAATACTGCTTATATTCAGACCCTCGCATGGTAAGTCCCGAACGGTTTCATCTCTCGGCTTACCTTCGGGCCCGAGCAAACGTGCCTGCTTATGTTCCTTAGAATGCATGCTTGTCTGCTTGTACGTTGCCTTAACTCAATACTTGTAACATAAGCCAGGCCAACACCCTGTCATACAGGATATAGTTCAGACCGTCTAAGAGAATGGAAAACAGGCAATGCATCTTGTCTTGTACTATTGTTGCCTCAACAGCTTGCCTCTTGTCTTGTACTCTTGTCTTGTACTCTTGTCTTGTACGCTTGTTGCCCCAACCATGTAAATGGATAACTTACCCAAGACGCCATTCGAACACGGACAACTTGTGCACAGGGATGGTCTAGCGGGCGATGCTGGGGCACTGGCATCGTCCCGGTCCGGGCGAGACCTATTGTTTAGTCTCTTATTCTTGGCGGAATGGCATGCAGTGCCTCTTGTACTTTGTTGCATACCATTCTCGTCAAAGACTATATCGTCCATTATGGCATACGCCAGTGATCGCCTTGTACTTAACTTGTTGCATGCTTGCTGGTAAAAACAAACAAAAGATAACAAGTCATCCTCGCTTAGCGGCTATCCGTGCGAGATATTGTATCGCATGAAACAATTAACTGAACACCTGAACGATCTTGAAATAAGTACCCGTGTTTGCATATGCTATACCTCCTGAATGCTTATACATGCTCCTGCTTAAATTAACAATGTTTGCCTTGGACAGGGAAGGATAAATGGTAAGTTGGTAAGTCTCGCCGTGTTTCCTCTAACATCGCACGGCGTACTGCCCGACACGTTAGGCTATTCAATGTTTGCATGAAACTGATCCTAAGGCAACTAGAAAGACAACTTAATAGTTGTGCACGAAACCTGTATTACGTGTTTGGATTTGTCGAGCGGGCGAGTAGCTTTCCCACCAGTGCATTCAATGTACTGATAATCCACCAGTTTGTATGTAGGGTGCGGAAGAACCTCGTTTGGTGCAGATGCCTCCTACGTGCGTGCTTATGCGTGAAGATCACTCCGAAGCAACGGTGCGTCCGGAACAAAAGCACATATATAAGACATAATGTTGGAACATGGCCCGAACTCGCCTGAACATCGCCTCTACAATCATTCCATGGTTGTAGCCACTTGGCACGCTTTTACTATTTCAGAGAGAGAGGCTTGAGCGACTTGTAATCTTGGCTATACGCCGCCTGTAACACATGTTCATATCAATAAAAGTTTTGCTTTACTTCATACTTGTGTTTCAATGCTTCGGCTATATTGTCGACTCAGTGAACCTGTTACCAAATCGCTATGCGTTCATGATTCCGCTGCACTCGGACAATCTGTGCGACTCTGTGGCTTAGAATTCTTGCCGCTAGCCAATGAACCATGGCCTTGTACGGGCGTGGGTCACGCTCGTGCGGCATCACGCCCGGATGGGTTAAAGCAATCGTTCCGCGGGAGCGCTGGCGAGGGTGATTCCCGCCTAGCGGGAACGGCCGAAATAGCCTGCGGAAGATCGGGGCGTGACAACTGCAGCTTAATCTCAAAGTCTGTCATCACCTCGAGCCAACGTCTTTGTCACAGGTTCAAGTCCTTCTGGGTGTAGACGTACTTTAGGCTTTTATGATCAGTGAATATCTCCACTCGTTCTCCGTATAGATAGTGTCTCCAAAGCTTCAAGGCAAAGATGATTGTCGCAAGCTCCAGGTCGTGAGTGGGGTAGTTCTTCTCATGGGTCCTCAGTTGTCTAGAGGCGTAGGCTACAACCTTCCCATGTTGCATCAAGACACAACCTAAACCTTTTTCTGATGCATCACTGTAGATTACAAATCCTCCGGATCCTGAAGGTATGGTCAAGATAGGTGTCGTAGTCCGACGCTTTTTTAGCTCGTCGAACGCTATCTAACAATCCTCTGACCAGATGAACTCCTGCTCCTTGTGGGTCAAGCGAGTCATCGGTTCCACGATCCTTGCAAAGTTATCTACGAACCTTCGGTAATCTCCGATAAATCCTAGGAAACTCCTCACCTCTGAGACGTTGGTAGGGGTCGGCCACGTTTCTACTGATGAAATCTTTGCTGGATCTACCAAAATACCATCTCCTGAGATAACATGTCCAAGGAAAGCGACACGATCTAGGAAAAACTTGCATTTACTCAGCTTTGCATAAAGCCTCTCACGTCTTAGCATCTCTAACACTAGCCTCAAGTGCTCTCCGTGCTCCTCGTGGTTCTTTGAATACACCAAGATATCGTCGATGAAGACTACCACGAACCAGTCCAGATACTGATGGAATACCCTGTTCATCAGGTTCATGAATACGGTAGGTGCATTTGTCAATCCAAAAGGCATCACTAAGAACTCGTAGTGACCATAATGAGTCATGAATGCTGTCTTCGGAATATCTTCTCTTCTCACTTTTACCTGATGATAACCTGATCTTAAATCTATCTTTAAGAACACCACCACTCCTGTCAGTTGGTCGAACAGATCATCAATCCACGGCAGAGGGTACTTGTTTTTTATTGTCAAAGCATTAAGGGCTCTGTAATCAATGTACATACGAAATGTTTCATCCTTCTTCGGTACAAACAACACTGGTGCTCCCCAGGGTGATGTACTAGGACGAACAAATCCCTTGATCTGCAACTCCTCTAACTGTAGCTTCAGCTCGTCTAGCTCCTTCTTTGCCAATCGGTACACATTTGAAGATATCGGCGCTGCTCCGGGCACTAACTCAATAATGAACTCTACCTCTCTATCAGGCGGTAGGCCTGGCAACTCCTCCGGAAATACATTCTCGAATTCTGCAACAATAGCTGGTGGAGCCGTCTTCATAGCCATGTAAGCTCCAGGTGTCTGGCCTACTCCTTGCTCAATGGTGCCCCGCATGTACTCGAACTTCGGGTGATCTAGTGGTCTAAAAGTGACGCTACCTCTTCGGCAGTCTAGTATATCATTATACTGGCTCAACTAGTCCATGCCTAAAACAACGTCGAAGTTTGGCATCGAGAGTACTAAAAATCGTGCTCCCATCTCCCTACTACACACGACTACGGAGCATATTTTAATAGTACTGGTAACTGGTACGATGCCTCCTTCGATAAGAATCTTCTAACTCTTAGGCAAGGGAAAAATAGCTACTCTATGCATGGCTACGAAACTACTAGATATAAAAGATAGCGTAGCACCAGAATCAAATAATGCAGTTGCAGGTATTGACGCAACTAAAACAGTACCTGTGATAGTTTCTTCTTCTGGTTTCTCCGCAACTGCGGCTAAGGAAAAGGCCTGTCCATGCCTCTGTCCTCCTGTCTGCTGCCTGGTTCGGTCAAACTGAATCTCATGTGGGGCCAAGGGTGGTCCCTTCTGAAATCCTCCGAATCCTGATGGATGCTGACCTCCAGTCGGAGGTAGTATCCTCTGGACTGGTGCTGTTGGCCCTTGTCCGTTCTGGGGTGCTGCCTCTCTGTGTTATAGGCAGTCTCTGGCCAGGTATTGACTTGCTCCACATAACATGCACAGTCCAAGCTTCTTCTGACAGTCTCTGACAAAATGTCTCTTCTTGCCACAATGGTGACAAGTCGGAAGCTCCTTGTGCTGATATGGCACTGTCCTTTGTGTCTGCATTCCTGGACGATGGATTGGCCCTCCAGCTCTGGGTTGGGCTGGGCTTTGGCTGGTATGGTCGTGCTAGAGCGTCTCGCTTCTCTGCCAATGACCTCATGGATTCTTGCCTCTGAAAGAACCTCCTCATAGGAGATCCTTGACTGTATGGTGGTATACCTTTGTAGCTCGAAGGTAAGGTCGTGATGGAACCTACTGGCCTTCTCCAGCTCGTTAGGTATCAGGATGGCACCAAATCGACTAAGTCGACTAAACTCTGTGTCGTAGGCATCTACGGTCATAGTTCCTTGTTCCAGGTGTAGGAACTGGGAGTATAGAGCATTCCTGACCGTAGCTGAAAAATACTTCGCTTTGAAGTACACTAAGAATTGCTCCCACATTTTGTTCTTGCCGATGCCGCGCTCTATGGAGTCCCACCAGTGATGGGCGTTGCCTTTGAGTTGGGCCCTCACCGCGGTCATCCAAAAGTTTGGATGCAGCTGTGAACCTTCCAGCAGCATCTCCGTATTGGAGACCCAATCAGATATCTCCTCTGGAGTCTCACTGCCCGAAAATATTCTTGGGCCATCTGGCAAAAACCTCGAACAGTACCAGCTGGTTGGATAGGTGTAGGTGTTGGATTAGATGTCCTCTCCAGAGCTGTCATCAAGCTCTGCCGCAAGGTCTCAGTCTGATACCATTGTGCCTGCATCATGGCTTGGAAGAATTGGAACATTTGTGGCTGTCCCTCTAGTTATGGTATCAGGGCTGGAAGGGGTGGAGGTGGAGGCAAAGGTGTTTATGCCTGTTGTGTTGGTGCCTGGGAGGTCTGTCCTTGTTGAGCTAGTGCAGCTTCCTGAGTAAGACCATTGTGGAGGTATGGGGTTGATGGATAAACCGGTGTCCGTCTCGGGGACTGGTCTCTCGGGGTAGTCGGGGTCCTATTGATATCATACGAGGTATATGTTGCCTGATCAACCCTATCATCTGTGTGTTCACTGGGTACGTCCATAATGCTGGGGGAAAAAGAAAAAATAGGGTGCAAGCATTTAATAAAATATTTGCGTAAAACAGAGATTCAAAGAAGTTTAGCGTAATTTAAGACTTCAGAGCTGTCCGCGTAAAATCGATATTCTAGATAGTCTGCGTAAAGTAGGGATTCGAGACTTTCTGCGAAAAGTAGAGATAGAGATTTTGAAATTGTCTATGTAACACAGAGTTTTAAGCTGTCTGGCATAAAGTAGAGATTCACTATCTGGCGTAAATCATGGCTTCATAGCTATCTAGGTAAAAGTCTGCTATACTTCCTGCGTAAAGTCTGCCTAAAGTATGTGCGTAAAAATCTGTGTGCGTAAGGGTTGCTTGCGTAAAATCTAACATACGTTATTTTTATTGCAGCGTAAAGTCTGCGCAAAACTCACGTAAAAAGGTCTGTCAAGAATCTGTGCGTAAAAGTCTAGTATACGTTTTCAGCGTAAATTTTGTATGAGGAACTTTTTTCTTGGATGAATTTGTCAGATAATTCAGTGAACCTGACATCTGACAAAAAGTATTGCACGATAATCGAGAGGACGGCTGTGATGATGATTTTGCACAGAGGCCCAGGTTGTCGTTTAGTGACATATTTGATACACCACTCAAGGAAGAAGATTTTGAGTCTCCTGAATACGCTGCATATTCTATATTGATAGAAATGAGCTTTTACGCTCAAGTCTGAAATGAGTTTTTATGCTCAGGATAAGACAAAACCTTGATGTTACGTAAAAAGTTATTTCATGCTCAAGGCTCAAGGCATATTTAATGCACAAGATTTTCCTTTGTCATGACTGGGAAAGCTAAAATTATGACTAATACGCTTATATCACCATCCTTGTGGTTTAAGCCTAATCAGGCTACTCTACGCTGGTTATTAAGTTTACGCTAGGGTAGTTTCCTACATGGCTTGCATGACGTGTCATACGCAGGATTAGGAAAACTATGGAAACGTGGTTAGCAGTTGTCATAACCATAGCGTAAAGTTGGAAGTCTCTTTATAGTTTGGCTTTTTACGCCAACAAGACAGTCAATTGGCTTTTACGCCAACAAGGATAAAGGGTTTTTGGCGTAAAACTTGTGTTATCCAACCTAGGATAGTTGAAAGAAAAAAGAGATTTAGTCAAGTGTGAATGAGATCCTTATGCTCTATTCCTATACGCAGAATTATTTGGTACAGTTATGTAACCAAAATAATATAAGCTAGACCTGCATGGGCCACCACTAAAACAATGTCATGCCCCAGTCCCAAAATCATGTGGAACCAGGCCACGTGGCATTGGCCAACTGACACGTCTCCGAAGGAAAACCCAATTTATTGGACCCAAAGAGACGTGCTACGCTTTCCTAAAATACTAACAAGTCTAGTACTAGCATATAATAGGTAACATCTAATCTCATCCACAATATATCAAAGAACACTGAAATAAGTACTGGAATATAAGTGCTAAGTCTGAAATATCATAGTACAACCCAGATATGTTTGGTGGAAACAAACCCACTACAAAAACTAAAATAAGAGTGCTGAAATATAACATGACTAGAGCATCGGCTATCTAGATAAAGAGGCTCCAGCTCTAGATGGTAAGTCTACCCAAGATCAAAGGAACTCGGATGGCAGCACCTCTAGCTCCTCCTCGGATGCGTATCTCGTCTCCTGTCCAGGTCCGTACACCATGGGATAGTATGCCTCATCTAAATTTGGAAGAAAACCAGGTCCTCAGTGGGACATAACAAGATACATAAAAGCATGCCATATAAAATACTGAATAAATAAAAGGTGAGCTAACCATCTAAGTGTATGCAAATGTGAAGACAACCTTGGTACGTATGGGAAGGCGTAGGCATAACGTCCAACATCCTCTAAAGTGTGGTATCTGCAACGTCCATCATTCCGAAGAATGAGGTATCTGTATATATATAACGTCCAACACTCTAAGGGACGTGGTATCTGCAAAGTATATATACGTCTGTATCACTCTGAAGAGTGCGGTATATGCAATAAAGGAGGTGGGTGTCCCATATGCCTACTAGTCGTCTTCCCCGCCCAATGCGGATATACAAATCGAATACACGACGTGCATACCACGTAACTATATGCCAAGTCACAACTTTCTAGATAATCCTGACTACGTGCTAAACCGTGATGTGTGTTCCACGCACCGGTAGCTAATCGAGTACGTGAACCCGCATCCCAACATGAGTTGCAATCGTGATGTGTGTACCTGTGTCGGGGTCTAGGAGGATATCAGAATACCCTCGCATCTGCAGGTGGGTCTGCTAATGTCTAAGTCAGATACACTACGTATCGATATATTTGTCGATTTCACCTGAGAAAATCTCAGGCGCACACAGTTATATGTATTTTGCAACAGAAATATATGCAATAATTTATAATTTAAACAGTAGAATTTGGCAAGGTATACTTGCCAAGTAAGAGATCCGTATAGTGCGAGCGTCTACAACAGTACTAAGTTGAAGGAGTGAGGTTTAGGGTTTTGGGGTGTATTGCATGGATATATATATAGAGAATAAGAGGCGGTGGGAAAACTTAGTATTTAAGAAAACTAAAACTACTGCCGCTACTATTTTTTTCTTTTCATTGGTTTTGGTTTCGGTTGAGGGGTGTTTAGTAATATTTAGTGTTAAGGAACGGTGGAATGAGAAGCTTACACGTGTGGGAAAGCAAAGCAAACTAAAATTGGATTTTGCTTCTGCTGCTGATATTTTCTTCACCTAATGGGTTGAGGTTTGGGTTTTACGCGCGGAGAAGTATACGGGGGGGTGAAAGGAAGAGTTTACGCGGGGGAGAAAAAGATAGGTGGTGGTTTTGTTACTACAGCTATTGTTGTTTACGCGCGTAAAAGTATACGCGGGGTGATGGTTAACGGGTTGAGGGTTTGGGTTTTAGGTTTGATCCAATGGAAAATTCTATTCTAATAAATTTTATATATATATATATATATATATATATATATATATATATATATATATATATATATATATATATATATATATATATATATATATATATTATATTGGTGCATACGGTTAAGCTAGCAACTGCCCAAAGGATCTCCTTCACGAAATAAATTTGGAAAAATTTATAATGGCTTCATAAATCTTCTAAGTGCTCAAATATCTAAAAATAAAATCTAATAAAATTTATTCTCTCTAATTTGCTCATAATAATACGTTTTCAGGGTTAGGGTTTTTACATATACTATTATAAAATAAAAACTAACAAATTAATATACTCGCTTGAGGTCCTAAGCAAGGTGTGTCTCTCGATGCCCAAGCTGGCATCACATAGACTTATATATGGTATATTGCATCAATAAAAGATTTTGGAATAAAAATAAGTTAAACTAGTTCAATTATAGGTCATAAAACCATTTCTAAGTCAAAATAGTCAAACTAGGTCAACTTTAGGTCAAACTAGCTATTTCTAGGTTATATGAGTCCACCTCTAGGATATTGGATTCATACACTACGTAACTAGGCCATACTAGCTATGCTAAGATACTAGGATACCAACAAAGTACCGTATCATATGATACGCAAGTTATTAGATATGAAAATACTATTATATATATATATATATATATATACAAGATAATATATATATTACTCCTAGCTAAACTAATGCTAAGTGGATATATTGGCTTTGAACCAATGCGGTATCACACCACCTACACACCCATCTTGATATACAAACTCAATACCTTGAGTATAAACCAATACCTTGACATTACCTTGGTATCACAAGATAATCCAATATCTAACATATAACTAACTACCCATACACCTCACTATACACTAACATGTATTTAAACTTATAATAATACTATACTAAACTAACATACTAGCATACCTCTTGATATTTAATATCCGTACCCAAAATACCTCAACTCTCATTACCTTGGTGTCACTCAAGGTAATCTATAAATAATACTAACCAATGCTAACTAGTGCTTATATATATATATATATATATATATATATATATATATATATATATATATATATATATATATATATATATATCATTTAGCTTATTACTAGCTTATCTTAACTTAACTATAACTTACAAATAAGCACTTGCTACTGCTGCTTATCGCTGCTCGGCTTACTACAGCTAACTGCAACTGCTGCTGCTGCTGCTTTCCGCTGCTGCTTCTGCTAACTGCTTCTGCTGTTGCTTCTGCTTACTACTTTTGCTGCTGCTTTTCGCTCACTGCTTCTGCTGCTGCTTCTGCTCACTGCTTCTACTGTTGCTTCTGCTTACTGCTTCTGCTGCTGCTTTTGCCTACTTTTTGCCCTGCTTATCCGGCTGCTTATGCCGATAATTCACCCCTCTAGCTCACATGCACACATCTAATACACACATATACTCACTCACATAACTACATATATATAAAAATATATATATACCTATATATACATATGTGTCACCACATAACCATACTAGTGATGCACATACACTCTCCTATTCTTCCATGACAACCAACACATAAAAATAAAATATAGAACATACACATAATTATATATATATCATACAATAATTATAATTATAATACTCTAATAGCTATAACCAAGGTATATTGAATTAAAATACAAGAAATAAATACATGGAGTGTACGGCACCCGTATCATACTCAATCTATGATACGCTTGCAATACGGCTCCACCACAACACCAAACGTATTCCGAAGGACACAATCAAGTCTAAAATCATAATTAGAAGCAACACGAAGTGTTAGCTATTTGACTACGTGCCCGTGTCAAAATATGACATGCTCAAACACCCGTGTCGGAAGAAAACTCCCAAATTAACCTGTATCACCAAATTGTCAGGATACGGCCTACACGTATCCAATTATGGATATGACACTAGTTACACACAATCAAACACATGTCAGTTTTGTCTAATTGACTTATTGACAAACACAAGATGTGCTAATCTCAAAATTTCTCCAAAATTGACATAAAATACAACATAACTTTCTCCATAGGCCTCCTATAAACCTAATTCAAATTCCTATGGATAGCCTTAGTACATTGGAGGGTTCTTAATGATTAAATTATAGATTTAGAATCTAATTATAGAGATAAAACTGAATTATACCTATTGGGAGATAGATTCCCAATAAAATCTTAAATTGAGTGTCAAGAGCCTTTAACTTATAGATCATTGCTCCTCCTTGAAGATCCTTGCTTCCTTCTTATAGATCATTACTTCCTTCTTATAGATCTTTATTCTAATAGTCTTCAATGATGAATAGGGAAAGAATTGGAAAGAAATTGGTGTGGGAATAAAGAAATTTGGAAGAGAGAAAATTCTATATCTAGATTTGGAATAAAAATGAAGAGAGAGAGTCTTTTCCCACTCCAATTGGTGGCCAGCCCTTACCCCTCCTCCAATCTACTATAAAATATCCATAATACCCCTTAGGGCTTGTCATAAAAAAATTAATTAAGGAGGGAAGGTTTTAGTCTAATTGGTTTAACTAATTAATTCATCCTCCTAATGAATGGGCTTACTATTGGGCTCAATTCTAACTAAAATTAAATATTGGTCGATGGATCTAATCTAAACTAGTTTGGTCCACTAACACAAGTCTAAAATAAAATCTAGCATCTATAATAAATAAATAATATAATAAATAATATTTACAACATGTATAATATTTAATATTAATATTTCTAAAAATAAAAATATCCATGCCAAATTATCAAACTATCCCTAGTTGGAAAAGTGAGGATGACAATCCTACCCACCTAAAAAAATTATCCTCAAAATTAAGGAAGAAACTAACTACCAAAATCAATCAATACAAGCAAGAAAGAATTATATCTCATGGCTCAAACATATAAGGATATCGCTCGCGCATCTCGGACTCTCGCTCCCAGGTACTCTCTCCTGGCGAGTGATGCCTCCACGCGATGCGCACCAAAGGAATCGTCTGGTTCCTCAGTACCTTCTCTCTCCCAGAATCACAACTGGCTACTCTGGATAGCTAAGAGTAGGGCCCACCTCTATCTCCAAGCGATCCAATACGTGACTAGGATCTGCCATGTACAGTCTCAGCTGCGATATATAAAATAAGTTGTGCACTTTCTCCAATGCAAGTGGTAAGTCTAATCTGTAAGCAACTGCAATGACCCTCTCGAGAATATTGAAAGGTCCGATGAATCGTGGACTAAGCTTCCTTCCTCCACCAAAATGAATCATCTCTCGTGTTGGAGAAATCCTCTAGAAAACTAGATCGCCAACCTCAAACTCCAAAGGTCTCCGGGGGCTATCGGCCCAATGCTGATGTCTGTCCTGTGCCACCCGAAGTCTATCCCTGATGAGCTTCACCTTCTCAGCTGCATCCATGACCATCTTTGGTCCCAATAAGTCTCTCTCACCAATTTTATTCTATGATAATGGAGTACGACATTTTTGCCCATACAATACCTCAAATGGTGACATCTCTATACTTGCCTGGCAGATGTTATTGTAAGAAAACTCTACCAAGTAAAGATGATCCTCCTAAGAGCCTCCAAAATCTAAAACACAGGTGCATAGCATATCCTCGAGAGTCTGGATAGTCCTCTCGGACTGCCCTTATGTCTGAGGGTGATATGCAGTACTGAACTTGAGTTGAGTGCCCAAGCTAGCATACAAACTCCTCCAGAGGTAGGACATGAAGCAACTATCCTGATCCGAGACTATGCTCACAAGAACTCCATGCAATCTGACTATCTGACGCACATACATCTCCGTGAGCTTCTCCGTAGATGTACCAACTCTGAATGACAGAAAGTGGGCTGATTTGGTCAACTTGTCTACGATGACCTAAATAACATCTTTACCTCCTGGAGAACGTGGAAGCCCTGAAACAAATTCTATTGTCACATGCTCCCACTTTCACTCTGGAATGGGTAAAGACTGAAGCAATCCACCTAGCCTCTGTCTCTCTACCTTTACCTGCTGGCATACCAAGCATCTAGATACGAAGCTAGCTACCTCCCATTTCATACCATACCACTAAACATACTCTCTTTCATATCACTATACATCTTGTTGGCACCTAGATGCATAGAGTACTGAGATCGATGTGTCTCTTAAAGAATCTTCTCGCACAATGCTCCACTCAGCACACACAATCTGGTACCGTGCTGTAATGATCCATCATCTGCAATATTGAAGTATGTTGCCAATCATATCCAGACCTGTGCTCTGATGCTCCTCAGAGACTCATCCTTGAACAGTCCGGCTCTGATCCAGTCTATCAACTTTGACTGTACCTGAAGTCCCCATATCTGTGCTGCAACTTATCACTACCATATTTTCTAGAAAAGGGTATTTTAGTAATTTTATATTTAAATAAATATTGTGCATAATAAATAATTATTTGTTGCATTATTTAATTGTTGTTAGATGTTAGTTATTTATTTTGGACTTGTGTTAGTAGACCTAACAAGTTTAGTTTAGACTCATGGACTAACATGTAGTAATTATTAGAATTGAGCCAAATTAGAAAGCTCATTGATTAGAAGATGGATTAAAATTAATTAAACCATTAGACTAGAAGCTTTCTTCCTTAATTATTTCTTCATAAGAGGCCCCAAGGGGTATAATGGATATTACATAGTAGCTTGAGGAAGGGGTAGAGGGGGTCGGCCTATTAAAGAGGGGGAATTGATTTCTCTCTCCTCTTTTCATTTCAAAACTAGATCTAGAATTTCCCTCAACCAAAATTTTTCATTCCCACTTCATTTCCCTACCAAATTTTATCCCAATTCCTTCCCAAATCACCATTGGAGGCTAGTGGAGTAAGGATCTATAAGGAGAAGCAAGGATCTACAAATAGGAGCAAGGATCTACAAGTTGGAGGCCAATTTTATCATATTTGGAGGTTGTATTGGGAATCCATCTTTCAATAGGTACAATTCAGTTTTTTCCCTTAAATTAGGTTCTAAATCTGAGATTTAACTATGAGAAACTAACCCATATGCATAGGCTACCCATAGGCTTTGGTTTTGTGTTCATAGGAGGCCTATTGAGAAAGTTATGGTACTTTTTGTGTCAATTTTGGGAGAATTCCGAGATTGACATTTGTTGTGTGTGTCAATTGGTCCTATAGATCAAATTGGCATGTGCTTGTGTGTTTGGGGCTAGTGTTGTGTCCACAATTGGGTACGTGTAGGTCGTATCCCAATAATTTGGTGATACGTGTTGATTTGGGGGTTTTCCTTCCGACACGGGACTTTGATCATGTCACATTTTGACACGGACACGTAAATTTGTGTTTGACTCTTTGTAGTGTTCATAAATAATATTTATAACTTGTTCGTGTCCTTTGAGGTACGATTGGATGTGTGGTGGACTCGTATCGCATGTGTATCCTAGATCTAGTAGGATACGGAGTGAAACGTTCCATGTGTGTGCAATTTAATTATAGATCTATTCTCTTGTGTTCTTATTTCATGGAGAATATATATATATATATATATATATATATATATATATATATATATATATATATATATATAATGTTGTGTATATATATTAATGTAATATTGTGTCTTAGATCTATGTATCTATGTATATATTATATGTGTATATATTGTATGTAGCTATTCTTACATATGTGTATATATTTTTATATGGTAGCATGTATAGATATGTATATGTAAATAGATATTTATTGTGGTTATATTATAATGTATGTTTATATTGTGTATATATTTATATGTACATATACGTATGAATGTTGTTACAAATATGTTACTATGTATATAGGTGTATATTACTATATAGATAATATGTACATATATATGTGTGTGGGTATGTGTATGTATTAATTGTAATTATATGTATGTATAGTAAGTATATATATTATGTTGTGTGTATATATATATATATATATATATATATATATATATATATATATATATATATATATATATATTAGAGATTTAGAGAACAGGTGGTACAGCGACAGCAGCGTGTGTCGCTGAATATAGCAGCAGCAGCACTAATAGCAGCAGCAGCCGCTATAGCGACGGCGAGAAGCGTCGCAGCAGCAGTAACGCACAGCAGCAATAGCAAGAGAAACAGTGACAGCAGTAACGCACAGCAGCGACAACTGCAGGAATCTGTCACTGAACAACAGAGTATCAACAGCCGTATCAGAGGCTTTAGCGACGGCTTTGGCGACAGCAGCAGGAATCTGTCACTAAAATAGCAGATTATCAGCAACAACAGCGGTTTTCAGCGATAGCAGGCAGGGCTTTAGCGACAGTTTGGCAGTTTCTTAATATAGATAATTATATATATGTATGGTAATTGATATATATGTAAATATGTTCTTATTTACTATTTGTATTATAGTATACTATATGTATAATATGTAGGGTAGCATATATTATATTTAAGGATAGTTATCATAAGTAAGTAGTGGGTATTACCTTAAGATACCAAGGTAAGTACCAAGGTAATTGGGGATACCCAAGGTATTGGGTTGGGGTATCAATATTATGGTCTAGTGTTGAGATACCAAGTTGGTTCAAAACCAAGGTATCTATTTAATGTTTGTGATTAGGATTTATATAATCAATATTGTTTGACATATATGTGATGCTTTACCTATTGATTTACTTATCCAGAGATACGGTATCCTAGTATCCTAAGATGTAGTTTATGACCTAGACTTTAGTACTTGAATCCAATATCTTTGTGTTAGACTTTTGCAACCAAGAAGTAGGTAGTTAACCATAGTTTGACCATAGTTGACCTTAGAGTTGACTTAGTTTGACTTTTGACTTAGAGTTGACTTGTTGACCTAGAAGTTGACCTAGTTTAACTTATTTTCTTTCCGAAACCTTGTATTGATGTTGTATTCCGTATCTAGGTCTTCGAGGCACCGTATTAGACATCTGTGAGACTGTTCATTTTACTTCAGACGAGTACATTCTCTGATAGTTTCTTATTTATGATATCCTCTATGTTCATTGTATCTAGTGTAGATATTCTTGCTCTCTTAATACGATGGTTACACGGATTGGTATATCCGGATCTCGTCATGAGATGTTATTCCCTGGTATATAGTGTATCTTGTGCAAGCCTTGTTTCATTGATTACCTTGTACATGTAAAGATACTGATTCTCGGGAAGACTAGCTATCTTTTTGGGGAATCTCATGCCAAAGCGTACCATGGTTGGATCTATTATACTAGTCGAGGGTGGAGAATATTTTAGTGTAAATTTATGATCATACCCTCCTTGTATCAAGTCTTGTATTAAATAGTGTTAATCATACACCACACGTATGATTAGCTAGACCATAAATCTTGTATCATGTTCCCAAGCCGATCACATGTTACAGCTAGTACTCACACACTTAGTCATTAGTATTCTTGTTTATTGACATATTGTTTATTATTATATTTATTCCAGTATTTTCTTATTGCATATATATCTCGTATCTATTGTGCATCTTGTATATTCATATCTATTTACTGTTACAAAGTTTTTATAATTGATTAGAACTGTTGTTAGAGATATACTCTGCTCCTTTCCTGACATGATATATTTTTTCAGATGACACTGAGGAATGGTACCCAGCACATTATGGACCTCAGGATATTGTGGGATTAGAGTCCGAGACCCTAGCTCAGGAGGGACTTATCCTAACTGAGACAGTTGACCCGGGTTTAGTAGCTTCTTAGTATTTCTTGTACTGGATTTGTCTCCAGCTTATTTGTTAGCATTCTTTCAGACTCATTAATGTATTATTTTAGACTCATGAGTTGTATGTGACTATTTCTATTCTTTATCTTATTCGTGCTCGTTTCATCTTAAATATGTGATTGAGTATATTGTTATTGTTTGTGGTTCATTATATTGTTAGATAGATTACCCAGACAGCGTTCTACCTCCGATTCTGTGGCGTAGGCTGGGCGTTGTTCCCGACTTGTACCCTTATACCGGGTGCGGGTTGTGACACATTTTTAGTGATGGCCCATGCAGGTCTCTTCGAGGTCGTAACTAGTATGATTCGTAACGGTGCCCTGAATTGAGTGCTATTACGAGCCTGTGTCAGGATATAGGATATAGGCTATAGGCTGAGAATACTCAATCACATCTAAAAAAAATTCTTTTGACTCAGTTCAACTATTCTTCCTTGATATTGATATTTGATATTTAATCTTTAACTGCTCTTCTTGATTCCATTCCAGCTTTAGCTTTGTTTGATAGTGGTGCTTCCCATAGTTTTGTATCTGTTTCTTTTACTCTGAAGCATGGTTTGGTAGCTGAGTCTTTGCTTAGGACTTGCAAGATCATGACCGGGGGAGGCATTATCTTGGTTAATAATATTTGCAAGGATTGAAGAGTTACTCTGGGAGGCCGAAAGTTGAGTGCATGTCTATTTGTAATGCCACTTTCGAGCTACGACATTGTACTAGGGATGGATTGGTTGAGTAGGCACCGTACTAGCATAGATTGTAGAGGAGGTAGAGTTTTGTTTGGTCCGCTGTCACTACCATATTTTCTAGGAAAGGGTATTTTAGTCATTTCTTATTTAATTAATTATTGTGCATGGTAAATAATTATTTGTTGTATTATTTAATTATTGTTAGATATTATTTAATTATTTTGGACTTATATTAGTGGATCCAACTAGTTTAGTTTGGACCCATGGACCAACATGAATTAATTAGTTAGACTTGGCCCATTTAGAAAGCCCATTGTTAAGGAGATGGATTAAATTAATTAAATGATTAGACTAGAAGCTTCCTTCCTTAATTATTTCTTCATGAGAGACCCCAAGGGGTACATTGGACATTTTATAATTGCTTGGGGAAGGGGGCATGGCCGGCCTATATTAGATGGGGGGAATTTCTCTCTCCTCTCATTCTCATTCCAAATCTAGATCTAGAATTCTCCACTCCCAAATTCCTTTCATTCCCATTCCAATTCCCTACCAAATTTATTCCAAATTCTTCCCAATTCACCATTAGAAAGTTGAGAAGCAAGGATCTAGAAGGAGGAAGCAAGGATCTACAAAGAGGAGCAAAGATCTACAATTTGGAAGCAAGTTCATCTCAATTGGAGATTTCATTAGGAATCCATCTTCCGATAGGTATAATTCAGTTTTTCCTATTAAAATAGCTTCTAAATCTGAGATTTAATCATGTAAAATCAACCTATATGTATGTACTACCCATAGGACTTGGTTTTGTGTTCATAGGAGACCCATGGAGAAAGTTATGGTGCTTTTTGTGTCAATTTTGATAGAATTCCGAATTTACATTTTGTTGTGTGTGTCAATTGATCCTATAGATCAATTGGGCATGTGCTTATGTGTTTGGGGCTAGTATCGTGTCCATAATTGGGTACATGTAGTTCGTATCCCAACAATTTGGTGATACGTGTTGTTTTGGAGATTTTTCCTCCGACACGGGACTTTATACATGTCGTATTTTGACACGGACACATAGATCTACTTTTGACACTTTGATTTGTTCATAAATAATATTTGTGACTTGTTTGTGTCCTTCGGGGTGCAATTGGTTGTGTGTTGGATTCGTGTCGCATGCGTATCCTAGATCTAGTGGGATACGGTGTGATACTCTCCATTTGTGTGTGTTTATGTATAGATCTAATTATTGGTGCTTTAATTCTTAAATTATAATTAGTAAATATATATAGATGTTATATATTTATTATAGTGTATTTATTATGATATTTATTATAGCATAGATCTATGTATTTTATGAGTACTAATATAATGTATAAAAATATATGTAGTTTTCTTTACATGTAATTATATATATGTTACTACATATTAATAAAATAAATTATACATAAATGTTTTATAAAATATATTTATGTGTTTAAATGAGTAATTATATTAATTATAATTATTATATAATTAATTGTATATTAATGAATATATTTTATGTGTGCTTCTAGCTATGTTAAAATATGTATATTAATACATGCAATGTGTTTTGTAGCTATTAGTAATTATTTGTGTAGAATTATGTATATATATATAAGTATATATTAAATTAATTGTTTTATATATATAAATATATTGATTTATATATTTATATATTTCTATATATATATTTATATATATATATATATATATTTACTGTTTTTGGTGACAGTAGGATCAATGACAGTGAACTGTCATTGTTAGAACGGTTACAGCAGCCGCTGTAGCAGTGGCGGCGGATTATTAATGACAGAGCCGCCACTGTCATTAATAACCGCATGCAGCAGCGGGAATTCGCAGCAGTTGCGACGCCGACTTTGGTGACAGTTGAAAACTGTCACAAAAGGAGTGACAGCAGTGCAGTTGCACAGCAGCGTTTTTGCGACGGTTTTGCTGTGACAGTTGGGATTGTCACTATAAGTCTGTTTATTGAAAATTAGTGTTTTAGCACACTGTTTTCAGTGACAATTGGGCAGATTTAGTTTATATATTATATATTATATTTGTATATATATATGTGTTATTGTGAGGTATAATACTAGTATTGTTATTATTTTATTTATATATAATATATTAGTTTATATATAATATATTATGTATTAGAGTAAATAATATACCTATATGTATCTTGAGCATTACTTTGTGTGGATACCAATTGGGTTCAAAACCTCGATTCCTAAATTGTTGTATTTAATATTCTATATTATGCATTATTATTAATATTAGTATTGTGAGGTTTATTTTTGATTCACGTATCCGAAGATACGGTATCCTAATATTTAAGGATGTAGTCTTATGACTTAGAGCTTAGTATTTTGATCCAAGTTTTTGGTGCTAGACTTGTACAACCTAGAAATAGATAGTTGACCTTGGGTTGACCACAGTTGACTTTTGACTTAGAATTGACTTATTGACCTAGAAGTTGACTAGTTTAACTTGTTCTCTTTTTGGGACCTTGTATTGATGTTGTATTCCATATCTAGGTCTTCGAGGCACCGAGTCAGACATCTGTGAGACTATTCATTGGACTTCAGGCGAGTACATTCTCTGATAGTTTCTCATTTATGATATCCTCTATGTTCACTGTATCTAGTGTAGATATCCATATTCTCTTGACACTATGGTTACACGGATTGGTATATCCGGATCTCGTCATGAGATATTATTCCTTGGTATATGGTGTATATGGTGCAAGTATTATTTCATTGGTTATCTTGTACATGTACAGACACCGATTCTCGGGGAGACTAGCTATCTTCTTGGGGAATCTCGTGCCATAGCATACCGTGGTTGGATCTATTATACCAGTCGGGGGTGGGGAGTATTAGTATAGATATGTGATCAAATCCCTATTGAATAAAGTACTGGTAAATGAATAGTGTTGATCATAAACCGCACTTATGATTAGCCAGGCCGCATTGCATCTTGCCCAAGCCGATCACATGTTAAGCTAGTACTCACACACTTGGTCTTTAGTATTATTGTTTCATTGGCATATTGTTCATTATTGTATTTATTTCCAGTATTTCCTTATCGTACATATATCTCTTATATCTATTGTGCATCTTGTTTATCCACAGCTATTTACTTCTACATAGTTCTTATCATTAATTAGAACTGCTGTTAGAGATGTACTCTGCTCCTTTCCTGACTGGATATATTTTTCCAGATGATACTGAGGAGTGGTACCCTACCTTTTATGGACCCCAGGATGTTGTGGGTTTAGATTCTGAGACCCTGGCTCAAGAGGGACTTATCCCAACTGAGACAGTTGACCCTGGAGTTGTAGCCTCGTAGTATTCTTTTGTACTGGATTTATCTCCAGCTTTTTGTGTTGTTCTTCAGACTCATTGATGTATTATTTTAGACTCATGAGTTGTATTGTGACTATTCTATTCTTTATCTGATTCGTGCTCATTTTAGTTCTGTGATTGAGTGTACTATCATTATTGGTGGTTCATTATATTGTTAGATAGATTATCTCGACAGCGTTCTACCGCCGATTCTGCGGCGTAGGCTGGGCGTTGTTTTCGACTAGTACCCTTACACCGGGTGCGGGTCGTGACATCCGTCGGGAGAGCCAGAGTTCGAGTTTGCTAAAGGAGCTGCAGAGTAGGAAAAAGGCATTATTTGTGGAGCTATGGTGGAAGATAAGGAGTTGCCGCATCCGTTGATAGTAGAGTTCTTAGATGTGTTTCCTGAGGAATTGCCAGGGTTGCCGCCAGATCGAGATATTAAATTTTTTATAGACTTGGTGCCAGGTGCAGAACCAATTTTGCTACATATCTATAGAGTAAACAACAGCGAACTGGTCGAGCTGAAGAAGAAGGTGGACGAATTGCAGGATAAAGGGTTTATCAGATCGAGTTCTTCATCGTGGGGAGTCCCGGTATTGTTTGTACCGAAGAAGGATGGATCAGTCCACATGTGCATTGATTGCAGGGCATTAAATAATCTCACTATCAAGAATAAGTACCATTTTCTATGGATTGATGATATGTTCGATCAGTTGAGTAGTGTCAAGGTATTTTCTAAGATAGATTTGAGATCAGGCTACCATCAAGTAAAGATGAAACCGGTGGACATACCGAAGACTGCTTTTAAAACTCGGTATGGTCAGTACGAGTTTATGGTGATGCCGTTTGGGTTGACTAATGCACCAGCGATATTTATGAACTTGATGAACAAGGTGTTCCATCAGTACCTTGACAAGTTCGTGTTGGTATTCATCAACGACATACTCATATACTCGAAGACACCGGAGGAGCATGAGGAGCATTTGAGGATTGTGTTGGATGTGCTGAGGAAGGAGAAGCTGTATAAAAAGTTGTCCAAGTGTTAGTTCTTCCTAGACAAGGTAGAGTTCTTGGGGCATGTTGTGACTGGTGATGGTATTTCAGTGGATCCGAAGAAGATCGCAGCAGTGGAGTCTTGGAAGACCCCGAGTTCGGTAGTAGAGATCAGGAGTATGTTGGGATTGGCAGGCTACTACAGGAAGTTTGTGCAAGATTTTTCGAGGATTGCCAAGCCGATGACCAGACTCACCAGGAAGGATGTAGAGTTTGTTTGGACGGAGGATTGCTAGGTTATTTTTGGAAAATTGAAGAAGAGGTTGACGTCTGCTCCTATTTTGACGTTGCCATCAGGGTCTGAAGGTTTCACTATTTATAGTGATGCATCGGTAAAAGGTTTGGGTTGTGTTCTTCAGCAGAATGGAAAAGTGATTGCCTATGCATCCAGACAATTGCGTCCAAATGAAAAGAACTATCCTACCCATGATTTGGAGTTGGCAGCAGTTATCTTCGCCCTAAAGTTATGGAAACATAATTTGTACGGAGAGCGTGTAGAGATCTTAACAGACCACCAAAGCTTGAAGTATGTTTTCACACAGAAGGAGTTGAACATGAGGCAGCGTCGGTGGTTGGAACTGATAAAGGATTTTGATATATCTTTGCAGTATCATCCTGGAAAGCTAATGTAGTTGCCGATGCTTTGAGTAGGTATCCGGTAGCTATGTTCTTGACGCAGGATCGATACTTGTTGGAGGACTTGGAGAGCTTGGGTATTGAGGTGATAGTTCTTGGTTGTACTATGCAGATGTGGGGATTGCAAATACATTCTGATTTGATGGACATGATCAAGGCAGCACAGTATGAGAATGTATCACTGAGGAACATCAAAGCTCAGGTAAGAGCAGGATTGGAGGATGATTTCACCATTGCTAAGGATGGATCTTTGAGGCATGGAGTTAGATTGTGTGTACCTAGTGGGGAGTTGCGTGAGGAGGTATTGCAGGAAGCGCATCGCTCTCAGTATTCCATGCTTCCAGGTGCCAACAAGATATATCGGGATATGCGAGAGAGTGTGTGGTGGTATGGCATGAAGAGGGAAGTGGCACAGTTTGTATCCAGATGCTTAGTGTGTCAGCAGGTGAAAGCCGAGAGGCATAGGCCAGGAGGTTTACTTCAACCATTACCCATACCAGAGTGGAAGTGGGAGCACATTACTATGGACTTTTTGTCCGGACTTCTACGATCTCTAGGAGGGAAAGACACGATTTGGGTCATCGTCGATAGGTTGACCAAGTCGGCCCACTTTTTACCTTTTAAGGTGGATTTGTCTACGTAGAAGCTGGCAGAGATATATGTAAGGCAGATCATCAGGATACATAGAGTTTCTGCCAGCATAGTCTCAAATCAGGATAGTCGTTTTACTTCTCATTTCTGAAGGAGTTTGTAGGAGAGTTTGGGCACTCAGCTCAAGTTCAGTACTGCATATCATCCCCAGACAGATGGACAGTCAGAAAGGACTATTCAGACTCTCAAGGATATGTTGCGTACTTGTGTACTAGATTTTGAGAGTTCTTGGGAGGGCCATCTCCATTTGGTAGAGTTTACTGATAACAACAGCTACCAGGCTAGTATAGAGATTTCACCATTTAAAGCTCTGTACGGTCGGAGGTATTGTACTCCCTTGTCATAGGATGATGTTGGAGAAAGAGTTTTGCTTGGGCCAGAGATGGTTGTAGATGCAGCAGAGAAGGTTCAGTTTATCAAAAATAGACTTTGAGTGGCGCAGGACAGACAGCGGCAGGACAGACAGCAGCATTGGGCAGATAGCCACCGAAGACCTTTGGAGTTCGAGGTAGGTGGTTTGGTGTTTCTGAGGATTTCTCTGACATAAGTCACAATTTTCTTCGGTGGAGGCGGAAAGCTTAGTTCGTGATTTATCGGACCTTTCACTATTCTAGAGAGGGTCGGTGCAGTTGCTTATAGACTTGACTTGCCACCTGCATTGAAGGTAATGCATAACGTGTTTTACGTGTCGTATTTGAGACGGTACGTGGCAGATCCTAGTCATGTATTGGATCACTCGGAGATAGAGGTGGGCCATATTCTTAGCTATCCAGAGCAGCCAGTTGAGATTCTGGATCAGAGAGAGAAAGTGCTGAGGAACCAGACTATTCCTTTGATGCGCATCGCATGGAGGCATCACTCTCCGGGAGAGTCTACCTGGGAGAGGGAGGATAAAATGCGAGAGCGTTATCCCTATTTGTTTGTGCCTTGAGGTATGTTCTTTCCTAATTATGTTATGTTCTTTCATAGTTAATTATGTTCTTTAGTTTTGTTCTTTATGTTTTGGGGGTAGTTTTCGTCTTTGAATTTTGAAAACGAAATTATTTTAAGGAGGGTAGACTTGTCACTACCATATTTTCTAGGAAAGAATATTTTAGTAATTTTATATTTAATTAAATATTTTACAAGATAAATAATTATTTGTTGTATTATTTAATTGTTGTTAGATGTTAGTTATTTATTTTGGGCTTGTGTTAGTGGACCTAACTAGTTTAGTTTAGACTCATGGACCAACATATAGTAATTGTTAGAATTGAGCCCAATTAGAAAGTCCATTGATTAGGAGATGGATTAAAATTAATTAAACCATTAGACTAGAAGCTTTCCTCCTTAATTATTTCTTCATGAGAGGCCCCAAGGGGTATAATGGACATTACTTAGTAGCTTGAGGAAGGGGTAGAAGGGGCTGGCCTATTAAAGAGGGGGGAATTAATTTCTCTCTCCTCTTTTTATTTCAAAACTAGATCTAGAATTTTTCTCAACCACTAGACTGAACCTGAGATAACATCACCGACTAGCTCCTCCTCCTCGATATTCAAGACGAAAGATCGGCCATGTCGCTGGGGCACCTCTCTGCTGCTGCTGGTGCTGAGCGAACTGCTGCTGTTGTGGTGGTAGAGGAGGTCCTCTCTGCTGTTCCGCTGGTGGCCTCGCGGGTGCTCTATGTGCCTGAGCTCTGCCCTGAGCTGGACGAGCTAAAACATTAGGACAAGCCATCAACTGATGGTCTCCTGATCCGCAGAATAAGCAATGGCCCAATCTCATCCTGTATGCATCACATGCATGTTTTTGCTTCTTACAGAATGTGCAAGGAATAGCTGGCCTATGGATCTGGTGCATCTGATGTGTCGGCGCTCTATCTGATCCATAATACTGCTGCCTCGGCTGCTGGAAGTGCCTATGGTGATGCTGCTAAAAATGATGCCGCTTTATTGGACCCGTGTTGGTACTGGATCCTCCTATGTCTCTCGGCCTCTTAGAGCCAAGTTCTAAATCATCCTCTACCCAGTGTGCCTGTCTCAGAATCTCCTAGAAAGTAGCGGTGGAATCTCCATTCGTATGTGATTTGATCTCCCGATTCAGGCCCTTCCTGAACTTTCTAGCTCTTCCTCTGGGTTCTGCCCCTCCATAAAGCGGCCTAATCTGCAGTACTCTACTGCATACTCATCCACCGTCGTAACTCCCTGAACAAGGTACTAAAACTGGCTCTCTAGAGATGTCAGAGCCACATCTAGAAAAAACTTTTCCTTGAAGAGATCTTTGAAAGCTTCCCAAGTAAGACCTGTCATGCCCGAATCTTCCGCAAGCTCGACAGTCCCCGATGAACGTGAATCACCACGTTTACAGCTCTCCCGCAGGACCATCGTTCTCATTGGGACGTGATGCCGTACGAGCCTGGAGTTGCGCTCGTACAAGGCGATGTTGTCAAACACCAAATGTTATCACTGAAACAACCAAGTTGCAGCGAAAATCAAGTATTGTGTACCAAGCACACATCAGAGTAAAACGTAGCGAAGCTCTCGATAGGTGGCGTGCTGTCGTAGGCACCCAAAAATAAAACCTTTACTCTTGAAATAATATGTAGTAGTGAGAGTAAGGATCGTTCCCACGAAGAGTAATTAGTTTGATCTTTATGCTATGTAAAATAAGATAGGGGGAGAGTTTTTTTATCAAAAGAAAATTAAGAAGAGCTAAAAATAATTAAAGTATTAAAACAATCAAAGAAATAAATGTTGGTCTCAGTCAACATCCACCATTGGAATCTTAAAACTGATCATCGATGCAAGTATATATTAATTCATACTTTTAATATTCATCGTTGGAATTATTTTCCTATCTCCTTCAGCCACAATTAATTAAAAACAAGCGATTTAATTAACCTTAACTACTAAACAACCCCAGACAAGCGCTAAAGGTTTAATCTAGTAGCGTATTAAACTCGATGAGATCGATGAAGCAAAACAACACAAGCACAAGCGGTTGCATTTAATTTTGTCAAAAGTTTTCCTCCTAAGATCTAATAAAACAAAGCAGTTCATTAAATCTTGGTTGCTTCACAAATTAGAGGGATCGAACAATTACGGATTCGATATCTAATTTAGCATTAGATTGTCATGAATAATACACTAGTATGCATCCTAGTCATTAAACAAGATAATCATAAAAATATGCATAAGAAAACATTCGATACTTAAAGCACAAATTAAAAATATAAACACAAGTTAGATCTCACAAGTTTTTATTCATTCCGAGGCTTCCGTTTCCTTCGACCAACAAGATTTTTAGCTCCGCATGTTGAAGAAAACTTCAAAAGAATATTGGAGAAGAGGAAGAAGAGTTGTGTGTTGTTCTCCTCCTCTTTTTCTCTTGATCTCTACCCCTTTTATACACTCTAAATAAGTGTTTGAAGATCACAATATCTTTCCAAAAATCCTCTAAGAGTTACAACAACCCAACAATAAAATAAAATCTTTGAATAAGTTGGGAAATGGTTATATCAACTCCACTTTTTGTGCACAGCATAGTTGTCTCAACTTCAAGCATGATTTGGTCCATGATGTAGCCAGAATCTTGGGAAAATCAAAACAGCAAAATTGTGCCTCTATCACTTAGCTTTCCGAATCAATTTGGATCAGCTCAATTGGACTTCGGATGAGCAAGTTATGACCATTTTTCTACAAGGTGTCAGAACTGTCCAGAATTGATAATTAGCTCCATTTTGCTTTTAGTGACTCCAATTGTATCCTAGATCAAAATATAAAAATAATGAGTATCTTTAGACATTAAATGAGCATAAAGGAGTATACATTAAGGAATAAAAATATGATATTTTATGTTCTCATCAAATACCCCCACACTTAACCTTTGCTCGTCCTCGAGCGAAACTCTAATTTATTTTTTTCAAAAAGAAATCAAGGTTGCAATATCATAAATAAAAAAATAACCAAGCTCTTCAAAACTCATAACATATCATGAACATATATTTTTAAACAACTTCTAATTACTTAGTAGATATTTTTACTTGAAAAATGGAGTAAACTAAATAGGTAGACCCTCACGGAATAAATACTCAACTCTCATGTGTTTAAAGGTATATATTTCACTCAAATTCATTCCAAAAGAAATGATCTACCATAAGCTTGCATATCTTCTCATTCTCCACCACTGGGATCACATGCATAACATAAATCATAAGGACTTTTCATGGGTTGTAATATGGCTTAGGATTAAGGTGGGATATATTTGGGAGTGTAGCTCAAAAGCCATCAAAACTAGTGGAGCAAAATTGAATTGACTCAATCTCAATATAAACATGTAAAATCAATCACTCCATTTTGCAACATCTTCAATTTGACTTTTAAAGCATTTAAACAATGTAAAACAACTTCCATCATTATTTTTTTCTTTTTTCTTTTTTTCTCTTTTTTTTTTTATAACAATAATGGAACTTAGGAAATTTGAGGATGAAAATATGTTCCATTTTGTGGGTTGTAACCAAACCACAAATTTAGACACCCCCACTCTTATTTTTTCGTACACCCATACATATCATAATGATCAACAATGCTCCACTAGCTTTGCGACTTGGGTAAAGGTATAAATATTATTGGTTGAAAGCTTGTAATGTGGGTATACCAAGAAAAAGACAATAAAGCTCAAAGGGGTTCAACAAAAAAAAAATTTAATTACAAGGTGGGCTATTTGGCTTATGTAACGCATAACAAAGATGGCCTTAATCATGTTCATGCATGAACGTGTCAATGTGACCTCGAAGAGAATCAAAGCAAGTTCTAGAGAAACAAATCAGTGGAAGAATATCTCTCATGAAAGAATAATGAGACTGATGTGTCAGTCTAAAGGCTCAAATCCTCATTGGCTTTTGTCTACCAATTTAGATACTACCATTTTCAATAAAAAATAACTAGACTAATTAATTCTAAGTTAAAAAAAAAATTATTTATTCAATCATGTTATGAATTTTTCAAATTTAGTTTAATCTTACTCATGACATACACAACCAAAAATCATTAAAAACCACAAAAACAAAATCCTTTTATTTAAAAAAAAATCTCAATTATTATTATTATTTTTTTTTTTTTTTTTGAGAAAAATACAAACTCAAACTGCTTAAAAAAAAATTAAATCTTTCCCCCACACTTAAAACAGATATTGTCCCCAATGTATGATTAAATGCAAAGAAAAGGCAAAATAACAAAAAAATAAAATGCGAGAATAAAAATAAACTTCCCTTGGGTTGCCTCCCAAGCAGCGCCTTTGTTTAATATTGTCGTTGGCTCGACTCTATGCACACTTGATATAACTAGGCAGGAGTTTCAAGTCTAGAATGCATACCTGCAAAACAGAAGGTAAAGGTCTTTTGTTATTAATTGATAACAAAATATATGAAATGTTACCTGACTGTTGTCATTTTGGAAGATCGTTCAACACTGCAACAGTTTTATGTAAGTGAGTACTCAAAGTTAACTCATATTCTTTCTCAAAATTCTCACTGATGGCAACTTTTACTCCATCTTTTCCATCAAGTTTAAAAACTTCTTTTCCATTAGGTACTACATCGTCGTTAGGAATGTTTGTGTCTGCAACGATATTTTTCTCTTCTTCTTCTTTTGACGATGCACATGCTTCTTTTTCTGGAATTTCAACTTCTTTACAACTTCTCAAAATGATTGAACTTACAGTTTCTTTTGGATTTACTATCGTTTCAGATGGTAAGTTCTTCAAGCTTTGTGCCTCTAGCTTATTAATTGCAGTTGTCATTTGACTCATTTGATTGTTCAAACTTTCGATACTAGTCCTCGTCTCCTGTTGAAATTGTAAATTATTAATGGCAATAGACTTAACAATATCTTCTAAAGACATACCAGAATTAGAAGTTTGGCTTGGTTGTAGGTATTGCTGCTTGTATTGCTGGTAACTTGGGCAATTTTGAGTTGCTGGTTGATTTAATTCTGGACTCCCATAGGTGAGATTGGAATGATCTCTCCATCCTATGTTGTATGTGTCTGAATAGGAATCATACTTCATTTCTGGTAGTCCAGGAAAACCATATTCCGTATTCACTTGTTCATTGGACTCCTCTTGGAGAGTTGGACACATATCGGTTGGATGCCCTGATACTAGACAAATCCTACAAGCCTTTGTTGTTTTCATGTTACCTACAACCATCTGACGAACAAGAGAAGTTAAACAAGAAATTTATTGTTCTAAGGAAGAAACATTTACCTCATCAGCATGTCCAGATGGAAGATCTAGCCAAGTGCCAAATATTTGAGAATTGGCCGCCATTTTCTGTTACCGATTTTTTTTTTTTTTAATAGGCAAAAAATTATTTAATCACAAGAACGAAATAAAGATCACAAAAAGCACAAAAATCAACTAAAATTACTCCCCGGCAACGGCGCCAAAATTTGGCGTGCTGTCGTAGGCACCCAAAAATAAAATCTTTACTCTTGAAATAATATGTAGTAGTGAGAGTAAGGATCGTTCCCACGAAGAGTAATTAGTTTGATCTTTATGCTATGTCAAATAAGATAGGGGGAGAGTTTTTTTATCAAAAGAAAATTAAGAAGAGCTAAAAACAATTAAAGTATTAAAACAATCAAAGAAATAAATGTTGGTCTCAGTCAACATCCACCATTGGAATCTTAAAACTGATCATCGATGCAAGTATATATTAATTCATACTTTTAATATTCATCGTTGGAATTATTTTCCTATCTCCTTCAGCCATAATTAATTAAAAACTAGCGATTTAATTAACCTTAACTACTAAACAACCCCAGACAAGCGCTAAAGGTTTAATCTAGTAGCGTATTAAACTCGATGAGATCGATGAAGCAAAACAACACAAGCACAAGCGGTTGCATTTAATTTTGTCAAAAGTTTTCCTCCTAAGATCTAATAAAACAAAGCAGTTCATTAAATCTTGGTTGCTTCACAAATTAGAGGGATCGAACAATTACGGATTCGATATCTAATTTAGCATTAGATTGTCATGAATAATAAACTAGTATGCATCCTAGTCATTAAACAAGATAATCATAAAAATATGCATAAGAAAACATTCGATACTTAAAGCACAAATCAAAAATATAAACACAAGTTAGATCTCACAAGTTTTTATTCATTCCGAGGCTTCCGTTTCCTTCGACCAACAAGATTTTTAGCTCCGCATGTTGAAGAAAACTTCAAAAGAATATTGGAGAAGAGGAAGAAGAGTTGTGTGTTGTTCTCCTCCTCTTTTTCTCTTGATCTCTACCCCTTTTATACACTCTAAATAAGTGTTTGAAGATCACAATATCTTTCCAAAAATCCTCTAAGAGATACAACAACCCAACAATAAAATAAAATCTTTGAATAAGTTGGGAAATGGTTATATCAACTCCACTTTTTGTGCACAGCATAGTTGTCTCAACTTCAATCGTGATTTGGTCCATGATGTAGCCAGAATCTTGGGAAAATCAAAACAGCAAAATTGTGCCTCTATCACTTAGCTTTCCGAATCAATTTGGATCAGCTCAATTGGACTTCGGATGAGCAAGTTATGACCATTTTTCTACAAGGTGTCAGAACTGTCCAGAATTGATAATTAGCTCCATTTTGCTTTTAGTGACTCCAATTGTATCCTAGATCAAAATATAAAAATAATGAGTATCTTTAGACATTAAATGAGCATAAAGGAGTATACATTAAGGAATAAAAATATGATATTTTATGTTCTCATCAATAGGGTCCAAATGAAATGCCCCGAAGGCAATGCCACGAAGGCGATGAAATACTCTTGCTCTTTTCTCTAGCCCACAAAGGTACTTACAGATCATACATCATGTCCCGTATATCCAAGTAGCGCCACTATGCCTGCGTACCTGAAATAATGCCTACAAACGTGGGTCAGTACATAACCATACTGGTGAGCGGGGTAACCCACTCGCCTAAGCCGACACTAAGTAAAATAGTGAATACAAACAGTTATATGGTGATCTTTCTAGTTGAATCCTAGATTCATTTCATGGCATTGGGATGACATGTTAAGGAAAGCTGTAAAGCAGTTTAAGCATGCAAGCATTCAACTCAAACCAATCGATAAGCAAATATATAACCAACTCAAGGGAAACTAGTATGCAACCCGTCTTGCTCAAGTCCAAGCAACACGATAACATGTCGAACCATCAACCAAGCCTCAATATCCTTCCTCAACCAACTTGATACAATCCAATCCCAAAGTGCACACTCTTGCCGAGGCAAGGTGGCCGCGCCTACGCGAAGCCAAACCAACAAAAGAAAAGCAAGCCAACACTAGTCTATATGAAGTCACTGGCCAAGCCATAAAGGACGTTGATCGGACTGATCAAATGTGGTTCTATTTGAAACAGTGCTAAGTAGCTAACCTACCTGAATCACATCCAACCGCTGGCACCGCGCCCAAGACGCGTTACCCAATTGTCTCCTCCATGGCCGAACGGTTCCGGTGCCCCGGAGCCTTCCCGTTCGAGGAGACCAAACCCTGTGCAATACAGGTTGTCCGTGACATGCAGACACCAAGTAGGTATGACGAGAGGATCGAACATTCTCGCCCCACCAAGCGATCCTAGACTCGTTCAACCGAATAATCCAACCAACACATCCATAACCATTCTTCCAACATATTGCCTAAGGCACCATTCACAAGTATTTCCATAGGCACAATGTCTCTTCTCAACACAGTGTTTCAAATGGTGCAACACCCATGCTCAAAGCAATCCCATGGCACAATGCCGTATCAGTGGCACAATGCCCCATTCGTGGCACAATGCCCCATCAAGCGGCACAACACCCTCGCAGATGCAGTTGTTCGATTTCGAACCACAACTGCTCGCTTTGCAAGACAAAGCGACCAAGTGATACTCGTTCACGGAAGCACGCTCGCTTGCCCGAATCCCAATGTTTCCAATACCTCAATGTATCATTTCCAACTCATCCAAGCATAATCCCAATTATCCAACCGACTGCCTCAAGTGTATAATCCAACTATCGTTCCAACTATCCAACGCGTAAATCATATCAAGCCACAATCCTACCAAGCAACCGACGTACACTCTATGCACGCCTCAGTGTAGTAGTTTCCAATGTTTTAATCCAAGTGTTCAAGCCTTTTACGTATTTTTCCATATTATTAGGCATGAAGGAGTAGAGGAGAAGGGAAAGAGCCCACTCACAATATTTGATCCCGTTAAGCATCATGTCCTGCCGATACGGCCAATTCCTTGAACCCGAGGTCCGATGCAAGCGCGATCTACTCAACTGGTATGACCGTGCGAGCAGGCCGTGCTCTATAAATCATCCGACCGATCGGACTAAGGAAGATGGCATTATCGTTCCAATCCAGCTATCTCAGTACTACTCTGAACGAACACCTGATTTCCATCGAACCCGCTAGCCATCTGCACATGAAACAACTCAATCATTACTTCTTTCCAAAATCCAATAAATCAAATATAACCAGCATTTATTTCATTCAATCCGACTCAGCGTAAGGCACCGTGCTGTTGCGGGCGTTACATAATATACCACTTAGAATCAGGTTCGTCCATGAACTGTGCTGGTACTCATTCCTATCACATGTCGTTTGTCCAATTCCATAGATCTGCCCTATGGAACTCACATTATCCTGATCAGACTCAGCATCTCGCTCTGCTGAACGCTCGTATAATTTCTGAATTCCCACATCCTCCTTGCAGCTCAATACGAATTCCTCGTATCGCTTAGTTTTGGATCGTACACATATTTAAGGCATCTCTAAAATACATGCATTTCAGCCGAGCTTTGCGATAGCAAATTTGAACAAGTTACAAGGGTATCTTTATGTTCGAGGCATCCATTTGCTTTACTCCCAATTAAACCAAATCACGATTTCCATTCCAACATATTCGCTAGAGCACTATTCTCAAAAATGATAATTTTCCACCGACTCAATCAGTTCGTGTTCCAACTCAATCCATCCAACTATTTCTGAATCCGTACTAGCAATATCTCCAAATATATCTCATGCACCGAACGATCATCTTAACTGATACTACCCCAGCTAGGCGACTTATCCAAATATCAACTTTGCTTAGATCAGCTCAGTCCAACACCTTTTTCCTGCCATCTCAATACCTCACTGGGTGAACATCTATATTGAGGTTCGTGTGATCCACGAAGATCTCGTCGCCACGCCAAAGGGATAGTGTCGCCACGATTTCAACGTGGACACACTCGCCATAATTCCTAGGTTGCGTATGGAATAGTTCTTCGTGCTGCTTCTACTGCCTCGAAGCATAGGACATCACCTTTGCCTTCTGAACGAGCATGCTTCCCAAACTAAGTTTCGATGCATCTTGTAAATCTGAGACAAATCTGTCCCTTCCAGTATTCGCAAGGATTTGATCTGAACGAGCCGCTGCTTTAACTTCACGAGCTAGTTTCACAGTCGTCAATTCATATGAATGCTATTCCCTTCCAGGGCACGATGAGTCAGAGGCGATGCCATCGATAAAAATCTGCGACTCTGAATCTCATCAGTTGACTAGGCTACTTCCACCATCGCTCCGATCTTCCGGCTGCATCTTCAGCTGAAGACTATCCCAAGGGTCTCTCAAATCCAACACTCAGTCGATAAGCCAAATCTTTAACACACATTACACATATCTGCCCTCGACGTATTCCCAAATACGCTGCCTCAAGATCGTTCTATGGGTCTACCATATTCATATCCAATTCAGTGGACAAGTCGCTAGGGTCAGCTGTCCTGAAGCTACGCTCGATAATTATAATCATCACGATGGACAGTTACTATGAACCATGCTATATCTCCTCTGCAAATCCGAATCAAAATCCAACCATTCCATCCGAGCGAACTTCCGAATCCGAAAAATTTCATACACTACCTTTGATGATCTGTCAACCAATGCCGCTTAACCGCCTAAAGTCTTTCTATTTATCCAAGCCAACAATTGAAAACTATGATCGTTGAAACCGTCTTCCATCAATCCGTCATTCTGTCCTGAATCCATCAAATTTTTGAATTACCATGTTCGACTTCTCGCACTACGACTGCAATAATTTTCGAAACCAAAGACTTGCTCTCAAATTCTTATCCATTTGCCGCATTCCACAATGCACGTCCAACTTGCTCAAGCAGCATAGTGATTTGCTCAATTATTGCTCCCACATTTAGCTATCTTCAAAAGTTTGCCCGCCACAATTCCTTACCTACAGTTGTTGCCATAATCCGTCCACGTCTTCCAAAGAATCCATCTTCCATCATTGCACCATCTTGCCCAAAATTCTATTTCCGCTAAACCAGAGTCAACTTCTCGAGCAGCAATATCCAAAATCCTTCAAGTCCGTGTGAAACCATCGTATTGCCCCTCCAAACCAAGATCATGTTTCATTTCTCAACCAACAGCTCAAATGTGTTGCCCAAAATCGTAGTTCGTGCTCGCTATCATTCGATTAACCCATCGCTTCGCTCAAGCGTCTCCCATCTGTTAATTCCGATCTCGTCCATCTCTCACGTTCAATGACACTTCCTTTTACACAAGTCCGTTCTCGATATGCTCAACTCAATATTCACTTGCTCTATTTTTCATTCTTTCCAACACAACCGACGTGCACCAACCAACTTATATTTCTGTTACCCGAGTCCGTTCAGGCAATTCCCATTGATGTCCAACCAAAATATTTTTAATGCCTTGCTCAATATGTGGTATCCCATATACCACTCCGAATCAAGTCGCTACTCGCATTACGATTCCTTGCACTGATCCAAGATTCGTTCGAACCATCCCTTATGCATGATCCTACCATTCCCAACTCAAGTCTGACACAAAAACCCAACCAACAAGTGAACTATCTTACTCTTTCCATCAATTCGCTAGGCATGTTATATTCCATTTTTAATGTTTTAAGCTATCCTCACCGTCTGATACTTTTGCAACACGAGCAATCCCGTGCAACGATCTCTTCCAAGTAGTCCAACCCAATACCCAACTGTTCCTCACATTTGTTGTACGAGCAACTCATGCAAACTGTCCTGATACTCCCAAGCCAAATTCAAACCTGCTCAACCGATGCGCCACAGCCAAAATTCTAACTTCTATCCAACACAGTCGCTAGACGAGCAACTCGTGCAATGATTTATTCTCATCGAATGCTTCTACTCACAATATGCCGCATTACCAAATCTCGTATGCCAACCAACTGATCCACTGATGCAATCAGGAACTCCCTGAACGACAAGCCAACCCAATGACAGCTCTCAACTTGCTGCACAAATGCAACAATGCCACCCAACTTGCTGCACGAATGCAACAACGCCTAACAAGGCTAAGCGATCTAACAAAAATCAACCAAAGAAACGTAACTAAGAACAACATGCAGCCACAACCAACAATTATATAGACTTATTGCATGAAACATCCAATGCGGCACCGAGTAGAGTCAAGAGCTAAATGAAACACAGAAGCTATTTAGATTTTGTGATGAAGCGAAGGACCAAGTCCGAGAAAATGAACCAGGCGCTATGATACCAATTTGTCATGCTCCAATCTCCCGCAAGCTCGATAGTCCCCGCTGAACGTGAATCACCACGTTTACAGCTCTCCCGCAGGACCATCGTTCTCATCGGGACGTGATGCCGTACGAGCCTGGAGTTACGCTCGTACAAGGCGATGTTGTCAAACACCAAATGTTATCATTAAAACAACCAAGTTGCAGCAGAAATCAAGTATTGTGTACCAAACACACATTAGAGTAAAACGTAGCGAAGCTCTCGATAGGGTCCAAATAAAATGCCCCGAAGGCAATGCCACGAAGGCGATAAAATACTCTTGCTCTTTTCTCTAGCCCACAAAGGTACTTACAGATCATACATCATGTCCCGTATATCCAAGCAGCGCCACTACGCCTGCGTACCTGAAATAATGCCCACAAATGTGGGTCAGAACACAACCGTACTGGTGAGCGGGGTAACCCACTCGCCTAAGCCGACACTAAGTAAAATAGTGAATGCAAACAGTTATATGGTGATCTTTCTAGTTGAATCCTAGATTCATTTCATGGCATTGGGATGACATGTTAAGGAAAGCTGTAAAGCAGTTTAAGCATGCAAGCATTCAACTCAAACCAATCGATAAGCAAATATATAACCAACACGAGGGAAACTAGCATGCAACCCGTCTTGTTCAAGTCCAAGCAACACGATAACATGTCGAACCATCAACCAAGCCTCAATATCCTTCCTCAACCAACTTGATAAAATCCAATTCCAAAGTGCACACTCTTGCCGAGGCAAGGTGGCCGCGCCTACGCGAAGCCAAACCAACAAAAGAAAAGCAAGCCAACACTAGTCTATATGAAGTCACTGGACAAGCCATAAAGGACGTTGATCGGACTGATCAAATGCGGTTCTATTCGAAACAGCGCTAAGTAGCTAACCTACCTGAATCGCATCCAACCGCTGGCACCGCGCCCAAGACGCGTTACCCAATTGTCTCCTCCATTGCCGAACGGTCCCGGTGCCCCGGAGCCTTCCCGTTCGAGGAGACCAAACCCTGTGCAATATAGGTTGTCCGTGACATGCAGACACCAAGTAGGTATGACGAGAGGATCGAACATTCTCGCCCCACCAAGCGATCCTAGACTCGTTCAACCGAATAATCCAACCAACACATCCATAACCATTCTTCCAACATATTGCCCAAGGCACCATTCACAAGTATTTCCATAGGCATAATGTCTCTTCTCAACACAGTATTTCAAATGGTGCAACACCCATACTCAAAGCAATCCCATGGCACAATGCCGTATCAGTGGCACAATGCCCCATTCGTGGCATAATGCCCCATCAAGCGGCACAACACCCTCGCCGATGCAGTTGTTTGGTTTCGAACCACAACTGCTCGCTTTGCAAGACAAAGCGACCAAGTGATACTCGTTCACGGAAGCACGCTCGCTTGCCCGAATCCCAATGTTTCCAATGCCTCAATGTATCATTTCCAACTCGTCCAAGCATAATCCCAATTATCCAACCGACTGTCTCAAGTGTATAATCCAACTACCGCTCCAACTATCCAACGCGTAAATCATATCAAGCCACAATCCTACCAAGCAACCGATGTACACTCTATGCATGCCTCAGTGTAGTGGTTTCCAATATTTTAATCCAAGTGTTCAAGCCTTTTACGTGTTTTTCATATTATTAGGCATGAAGGAGTAGAGGAGAAGGGAAAGAGCCCACTCACAATATTTGATCCTGTTAAGAATCATGTCCTGCCGATACGGCCAATCCCTTGAACCCGAGGTCCGATGCAAGTACGATCTACTCAACTGGTATGACCGTGCGAGCAGACCGTGCTCTACAAATCATTCGACCGATCGGACTAAGGAAGATGGCATTATCGTTCCAATCCAGCTATCTCAGTACTGCTCTGAACGAACACCTGATTTCCATCGAACCCGCTAGCCATCTGCACATGAAACAACTCAATCAATACTTCTTCCCAAAATCTAATAAATCAAATGTAACCAGCATTTGTTTCATTCAATACGACTCAGCGTAACGTACCGTGCGGTTGTGGGCGTTACAAGTCCTGGTGCTGAGATCCTGGGGTCCGTCCTGAACCAAGTCAACGTAATATCGAACATCATGATCCCCACGGCCTCTATCTACAACCTCTCTGGAATCTGCGCCAGCCGCGGATTATGCTCAATGTCTTCTATCCAATCATCAACATAAATGATCCTTTAAGTGCCTTTAAAGTCCTTCGGCCATATCCTCTTGAAATCAATGATGGCTCCTGGCCTCGGCTGCTGCGAGGTAAACGGAGGTGGTGCCGTCTGTGGCTGGACTAAGGTAACTCTATCGACTGCTGCGAGCGTAATCTGGTGAGCATTCTCAATTCTCTACCACATAACCTCTGACTGACGCTGTTATGCCTCCATCATCTGCTGAAAGAGCATAAACATCTGCTTTTGCTCGACTGCGAATGGCGGGGGTGGAAGATCTCCTGAAATTATCGGCGTTGCCCTCTATACCGGAGGTGGGGCACCTCCGAAAGCTGCTGCAGAAATGCATACCTAGATCGGTGAAGCAGACCTCTGGAATATAGCTGCTGGAACAGTATCTGATGTGTTGCCCTCATAGGCGACGAAGTGACCGACCGCGCTGACATTGCACCTGAGAGCTGGAAACGCGTCTTCGGCGGCATCCTGAAGATAGATGGAACAAAGGAATCAATATTGAGTATGATACGATATCATCAAAGAAGGACATAATTTCTTCAAAGTAAAGGAAACATTCTAATAGAGAAGGATAACAAAACTGATATTTGAAAGTATTTTCTAGTTATGATTGAGTATACTCTCAGCCTATATTCTATTTCCTAAAGCAGGCTCGTAGCAGTACTCTAGGTGAGCACTACTGCGATATCGCTTTAATTGTGACTCTAGAAAGAAAGGAATGAATGATCTGCATGGGCCACCACTATATATGTATCACGACCAGCACCCGAATATTCGGGCACGAGTACGTGGGTACGTCCAGCCTACACTGAAGCATCTACGGTATAACGCTATTTGGGTCAACTCTAACTAACTAAATATCTCAACCATATATATATTGTACCTGTCAATCATCTCAACTCTAAATGGAGGAACAATATGGTATCTCATAAATGTAACTATACTCAATCATAATGCAAACTAAGGAAGATAAAGCACGAATGGAATAACGAAGAAAATAATCACAATACAACCACAAATCTGAAATAATATACATGCCAAAGACTCAATAAAAGTCTAATACAAGTCTACCAAAAATAAACTATACCTCCTCAGGCTCTGGTACTAAGTCCTCCTGGTCTACAGGAGTATCCACTAATGGAATACCGTCCTATGGTCCGAGGTATATAGGACACTAATCTATGAGCCAATCATCTGAAAAATATATCCAATCAGGATTGGAGCGAAGTACATATCTCTGAAAGCAGTTTCAAATACATAATCGAGCATATAAAACAGATAATAGAAAATAATACAAGATAACTAAAAAATATAATGAAATAAACTAGAGTGAACAGGTAATGTACTGGAAAGAAGAATATGCAATAAAATATCTATAATATAATGGAAATAACTGAAATCTAACTAATGTGCCATGGAATACAAGTTTATTATGTGATCGGTGTAGGTTGAACACGAATACAATATGGTAACTCGATTATAAGCGTGGTTTATAATCGACATGTACACGAATACACTGGGACTTGATCACATAATCAACTCCTACTCTTTCCATCTCCAACTAATACCAATGGATCCAATCACGACACGTTACAAACACGAATATGGGCACACTGAATATGAGCAGTGTGTGTGCACGAATATAAGCACACTGAACACGAGTAGTGTGTGAACACGAAGTACATGATAATTGATATTTGATACACACGATAAAATACATGTGAAGGAGTATCCGTAGAACACGGTAAGGGATAACATCTTCTGACAGGATCCATGTAGTACTAGTCTGTGAAATCACTTTGTCGGAATCAAGTATACAGTTCTAGAATATGAGATATATTTACTATTATGAAATAAAAACTAACAAAAAATGTACTCGTCTGAGGTCCTAAGCAAGGTGTGTCTCTCGATGCCCAAGCTGGTATCACACAGACCTATATATGGTATATTGCATCAATACAAGGTTTTAGAATAAAAATAAGTTAAACTAGTTTAATTTTGGGTCATAAAGCCATTTCTAAGTCAAAATAGTCAAACTAGGTCAACTCTAGGTCAAACTAGTCAAACTTGGTCAAACTAGCTATTTCTAGGTTGTATGAGTCCATCTCTAGGATATTGGATCCATACATTATGTAACTAGGCCATAGTATGCTAAGATACTAGGATACAAACAAAATATCGTATCATAAGATACGTAAATTATTAGATATAAAAATACTATAATATATATAAGACAATATATATATATATTACTCATAGTTAAACTAATACTAAGTGAATACCTTGGCTTTGAACCAATGCGGCATCACACCACCTACACACCCACCTTGATATACAAACTCAATACCTTGAGTATAAACCAATACATTGACATTACCTTGGTATCACAAGGTAATCCAATATCTAACATAGAACTAACTACCCATACACCTGACTATACACTAACATACATTTAAACTTATAACAATACTATACTAAACTAACATACTAACATACCTCTTGATATTTAATACCCGTACCCAAAATACCTCAAATCTCATTACCTTGGTGTCACTCAAGGTAATCTAAAAATAATACTAATCAATGCTAACTAGTACTTATATATATATATATATATATATATATATATATATATATATATATATATATATATATATATATAACTTAGCTTATTACTAGCTTATCTTAACTTATCTATAACTTGCATATAATAAGTACTTATTATTGCTGCTTATCGATATTGCTTATCGCTGCTCGGCTTACTGTAGTTGCTGTTGCTTTTTGCTGCTGCTTCTACTCACTGCTTCTGCTGCTGCTACTGCTTCTGCTCACTGCTTCTGCTGCTGCTACTGCTTCTGCTCACTGCTTCTGCTTCTGCTTTTCGCTCACTACTTCCGCTGCTTCTTCTGCTCACTGCTCCTGCTGCTGCTTTTCATTGCTACTTTTACCCTGCTTATCCGGCTGCTTATTATAATGACCCGCTCCGCATTGATGAAGATAGTCAATTCAAATTGCACAAGTGCGATGACCCGACCCGCTTTGGTCAACGAGACGACTTGCTTGTGGCAAAAAATTCTAGACTTGGCCCTTCAGGACTTCGGACTTTAGACTTTTAGAGGCTTGCTCGGAGTATCGCTCGACTGAGGTAAATTATCGCTAAGGTTGGTGGCTATGATGAACTTGTCTTTGCTTATCCAGCACACCTAAAATACGGTTGATATATGCTAGTCGCTAGAAGAATCACCCCTTGTATGCTAATAAGATACAACACATCTAGCTAAGAGAATAATCCCATATGATGTATCTTTGTATAGAACATGGAAGTAGATCGGTTGAACGGAATGGTAGGATTGCTTTACAGTTCTTATAATTTTAGCTCATAATTATGCTTTTGTTCCTTATATGTTCTTGAAGTTTATTGCTCCATAAGTTCTTGAAATGCTCATCACATAGATACGGTCTTGGTGCAGAAGCACAACATAGATTCTGGTTAACTTACATGTGGCAAAAGACTATCAAAATAGTCATTCCAAGCCAAACAATAGAAACATGGAAAGCCGACCGGACCGTTGGGTCGCCAAGGCAACTCCCAAAATGGGAACTTCAATGAGTAGTAAGACGGCAACGTAAACAATGCATGGAATGGAAAACAACAGATCTTGAGATCTCTGAACGAGTAAAGTGTATAAACATTGTGTCAAATAGATATGTTCATTCAAGGTCTTAAGATATTGCATATAATAAGAGTTTAGGATTAATCGTCAATGGTTATGGACAACCTGTGCATAGGCTTCAGGTTCCTGCGGACGGTACGCTGGTCGCACCGGGGCTGATCCAAACCGGTCAGGAATATTTTAGATAGTCGTTGCTTCCGACGGGAAGGCATGTAGCGAGGCTCGCTACCTGCGTTGCATTCTATTCCCATGCCGAGACTATACCTTGTCCATGGCGGCTCGTCAGGTCATAAGACCAAGTTTGTCCTTAGAATATTGCATACGTGGCGGCAACCCGCATATGGGCTCGTTAGGATCTTGTGGCAAATATCAGATATAAAGTAATTTAAAGTTTGAAACACATTTGAGTAGTCTGAGTAAAACATGTCTATACAAGTATAGCATGCCTGTGTAAAATGAGTATAAGAAATTTGAGTAATCTGCACAACCTGAGTCACAAATGATAAGAGTGTTGTAAATCGTGTATATCGTACACTTGGTTTACGAGTGAACGATGCGTACGCAATTCAGGAGTTAATAAGATGACTCAATTTTTGAGTGGTGTATACGATAGTCTCAGGTTCAAATATGCGAATTGAGAATAGAAATAAGCTATAAAGATTCATAGATATAGCTCAAATCATGAGGGATGTATCAGTCGAATTAGAAATGTTTGAACGAATCGTGGTTTTCAGAGTATTAAACGGGTCTAGCAGCAACAACGTAATTATGCGAAGCCTTAGTATAAATAATGCCCAGCAAGTAAACGAATTCGTAGGAATCATGAATGATTTGATTCAAACAAGTTAGAATGAGCTGAGCATGGGATAAGGCTTACATCAAATAGAAATAAGGAGTACTTAGAATTGATATCACGATCGGGAAAACTTAGTGGATCGTACGAGCGATTTTGAATTGAATCAAAAGAATTTAAAACTTGAGTTGAGATAGAATAATCGGGGATGCGATCGGAGTTAGTACTATTAAAAATAATGGCACAAACGAATGATAGCACGCATGGAAAATTTAGATTTAGATTTTTATAGGATATCGCTCGATAAAGTTCGGTCTGAGTACAAATGCTATGGTTTCAAATTTGGGGGATCATATATCATATCAATGGTTGAAATATATCTTGGATTAATGCAAGTTAGAAAAAATTTGGTTTAAATGATTAAGGCAGGCGATAACGAATTTGATCTTGACTTGGACGAACGATCTTGAGCCGAGTTCAATAGAAAGAACTCAACATCAGACCTAGACGAGATTGATTATTCCGCGGGAGCGCTGGCGTGGTGATTTTATGTCCAGCGGGGATGATCGAACTCGCAGGGACATGTTCGAAGATTTTTTAAACAAACTCGATGAATGGGACGTTGTAAACCCCCTCGATTTTATTCTGTAGATAGCTAGAGTAGTCTTGGAAAATTTTGTTAAAAGATATTGAGGTTTAGAGTAGAGGATATTTACCTGAAATTTTTAATCCAATTAATTTAAACCATTGGCACACCCTATCTTTGTCTAATTATTCGGAGCCCATTATCAGCCCATAATTTCCGTACAAATATTGTACACTCGACTCAACTCGCCAAATTAGGCACTGGACTTTTCTGACTGTTAAAATCAACTTTTGTGTGCTCTAAATTAATTGCGCAACATTTCCGAAATCGTAATTCGTATTTAATTTCGTGTCGGACACCTGTGTCGTTACCCTCGATTTTGGGGTACCAACTTAACCCGTTGAGCCGGACCAATTAAAGGGTCCAAGACCGACTCCAAGCCCCCACCATTTTTGGCCCTTGCGTCGTTTCCGGATTTTGACCCCGCGGGCCCCAATTAAATTAAATTCGCGGGTCGCGTTATCTTTAATTAAATCGGGATTTACCAACTTTGTAAATTCTATTTTTAATACTAAAATAATCCCAATGCTCTTCAAATTTGACCCGCGCCTAACGCGCAACGCCCCCTCACTATGACAATTTTAAATATATTTTTCTCCGTAATTTTTACGTTATTTCATGTGTCCATACAAATTCTCGAATTTACGGGGGCTAATTTGCAATTAACAAATTGTTGGCAACACCTCATTGGTCATGATTATTTGTTGGGTCCCAAAATGGGGTCCCAAACCCAATTCCCTCATGAAGAAACCCACACCCTATCCATATTGCATCACAACCACTCATTCTACCTAGGAGGATCCCAACCACTCATTCAAACCCACACATCTCCCTATAAAGTAACATTTTCTCCCCCCACCCTCAACACTCCACCGGCCCTAATCCCAACACCACTCTCTCTCCTCCTCCATTTATTACTCCCCATGCAAAGTTTCTTCATTCTTCATTCTTTTTCTTCCTTTCTTCTCCTGGAAGAAGCAACTCCTTCTTCTTCCTTCATTCACCTCTCTTCCTCCACTTGAAGGAGACCCGACCGCCGGCCTATCCTCCCCCGAACGCCAGCGGCCAGCAGTCCGGTCCAGCCCTCCGGAGCAGTCGGCACCCGCCAGCGGCCAGCAGTCCGGCGACTTTCTCCCCGCGGTCTCCGGAGCATCCGGCCCCGCTCCGACAGTGCATTAGCACTCAGGCGGTCCACTGCTGTCCCCCGGCCAGCACCCTTCCGACTTCCTTGACTCCTCCCTCCTCCATCTCAACTCTCCCATCCTCCTCCGGCCTGTTGCACCCACCATGAACCACCTCGACCTCACCTCCTCCACCACCGGTCTTCCCCAGTCGACCACCCTGCTGTCCTTCACTCCTCCTTCTCGACCACCACTGCCACCATTATACACCCACCCGATCCACCCTACCACCTCCATTTTTTCCGGCCACTCTCCACCAGTAGCACCACCATTGCTCCGGGAAGGAGATGGCATGTCGACGAGCCCTACCAGTGGCTGCCCCGGCCGAGCACATCACCACCACCATTTATTGAAGACTCCGTCCTTCCATCAACGCCACACGCAGCCACCATGGTGAGCTCTCCCCCTTCCCCTTCATTGAATATTTTTATTTGCTAGTCTAATTCTTTTGTGTTGTTACATCTAGCTTAGGGTTTATTACATAAAATTGAGGGAAGTGAATGCATCGAGATTTAGGTTTCCTTTTACATCATTTTTGTGTGCATATTAATTATTATTGATGAGCAGGTGATTTATGGAGAAGAGGTGGTGATAACTTTAAGCTGTTAATTATTTCGAGGATTTGATTACTAGTGACAAAGTCAGTTGAGGAATACAATTATATATATTTGTGTACGGTACATATATGAGATTTTAGGATTTATTTCTTAAGTTTAATGGGAAATTAGTGGTTAAATGCTGAGAAGAAATTTTAATGATGTTGTATGCAAGTGATGGTAGATGCTAAATCAATTAATAAAGATTAATTTGATGAGAAATGAGATGATGATATTTTGAACACTGATGAACATTGAGGAGCAGGTATTGGCGGTGAACTAGTGTGTAACACCAAACCCTTAGTCATTCTTTGAGGATTGAAATAATGTCGAATTTAATTGAATAGTAGTTATTGTGTAATGATAAAGGTTGTATATAACTGAGGGTTTAATAAACAACTATTTATTTATTTCGAGGAGGATAGAAACCGTGCATGTTAACATCTGTGAACACTGAGGTGAAACTGAGGATTGGATCATGTGTCGGACCACGAAATATTATGATGAACATAATAAGATGGAGGTTTGGATTGATGATATGGTACTGATGATTAGCTGATTTGACCATCGTACCGACAGTCAACTATGGTCAACCCCCCTAGAGACTTGTCCCTGTGAGTCATAGCTGAGACTGAGTTTAGTTGTAGATGTGTGTAGCATCCCTGTCTATCGTAGAATAGATTATTGATTCTGGTTTGTATCTCATCTCTAGGTACTACGGGACCTGAGGACTTGGACGTGGTACCGGATCCCCGTCATCAGCAGCCACACGCAGGCAAGTGTACCTTGCCACCCAGTATTTTAGTTTACAGATATTGTTCTTATTGTACATTGTGCGCTTATTTACGTTGATATTCGATATTCCGTGTCCGGTTCACAACCGGGTGTTGACATTCGATTTAACGACCTAGAATAATTACTGATGTTTCATAGAACCTCGATGCACGTACCAGAGTACATCGATACCCCAGGACACACTCATACACTGTGTTCGTGCCAGATTCCTGTATCCTGATACTGACATCATGACCAGAGACTGGGACGACCTTAGGGTCGCGTCTGTTGAGTTATCTTCCGTGTGTCGAGACTGTTAGAGGTTCAGGTTCAGCGCACAATCGTTGACCGCTTGGGATGGGGAAGACAGTTACTAGACGTTTGGGCTACTCTGCACGCGCTTATATATGTATATGTAGTGATCCTGTTTTATAGTGTAGTGATCCTGTTTCATAGTGTAGTGGTAACACCCGTGTGTCTCTGTGCTCGGAGCTACGGTACGACCCGTGTGTCTCTGTGTTCGGAGCTGCAGTTTTATTTTGGACAGCCCACGCGTCGAACATTGTCTTCAAACTGTGTCACACTAGTTGGTTATGATAGAGTACCCTGTCGTGCACTTGTACTTTCTGTTTACTTGGCATGCTATATTTCTGTACCTTGTTACGTCCCTCTGAGGACCTGGTTCCCTGCCAGTTTTGCAGCATAGACGATTACGGAGCACTTGGAGATACTGATGGAGTGGCATATCTTGCGAGCATGGTACCAGGTACTCACATTATATCTACCGGCATTATGGTTATTTTATATTGATTATTCATCTGCTGTTTTAGCCTAGTTTTGTAGACTCATACTTCTTCTCGAGTCTATTCGAGTTAGTGTGTTATTGGGCGGCCGACCTTAGCACATATAGCTCTTTCTTGTAGACTGATGTACATTGTGGATTGAGACATAGAGGTTTACATATATGGAAAATTCTAGTTAGTGCCCTTTATATTATAGCTTATACGTATTCGAGTCAGACCAGAGTCTGGTCGAATGCGTAGCTGGCGTGTCACGTAATCCTGGTCCTACGTATTTTGGGACTGGGGCGTGACAGACGTATCGAAAGTGAACAGACTTGGGTTTGGGATTTAAAACTTAGTTAATTGAGGAATGCTAGAAGTAGACTATGGATTTATCAAAACAGAAACATTAAAGTTAGATGATCTTGCTAAACGAATTATAATCACGGCATGAACAGATATAACTTGATGGATAAGTATATATAACTTGGATGTAGCAAAGTAAAATGATAAGGTATCTCAATCATTTCAGTGATAACCATATTGTTCGACGTTCTTGCCTTGTGCTAGCATAACTCTATGCTCGTACAAGCGACACGTCCGAATTAGGATAGTTATCCCGTGGGAGCATTGGCGTGGTGATCTCACGTCCAACGAGGATAATTGAACTTGCGGAAGACCAGAGCGTGATAATTAAAGGATCGTCTTGACTTGTGGTTCGACACGATAAGATGAATTTCAGGATACAAATGAATTTAAGTATTTTTGAGGAAGAGTCTAGAACGTGCAATAAGATATGCTGGATGGTTTTATGAACGGATACGTAGATTGTGTTGGACGACTTAGAGTTTATGATATACATCGATAGTTTAGAATGGGATCGTGATTTGATAGTCCAGGCTTAGAAAAGAATGGATAGGTGGATTCTATCAAACGTAATGGAGGTGATAGACTATGCAAATTAATGGGTTAGACATGCGACGTGGATATGTCGTGGATTTGATTGAACCAATGTGTCTTAGGAACGATTTTGCCAAACGAACATGGATATTATACAAATGAACGTGTTGATGTGGATAGAATGATCTGTGCTCGATATTTAGAAATCTGAGTAAAACGAGCTTGGATAGATTATCCCATATAAAAGAACAATGGTTTGACCTTAGGAATTTAGGGCGAGTATCGTGCAACTAAATTGCTCGATAAGAATCGTGAACTTAAAATGTACCTATGACCTTGTGAGCTGACCTAGCGAATAGGCAGACGACCTTATGCCTTGAGTTGAACTGGAGTGACTGACTTCAGAGTATCATTCAGAAAAATGTTAGAACTGGGGCAACGAGACTTAGAGTTAGGACTTTGGAAGTGTATGCTAGCGACGTCGGCGTTAAAACAAACGCAATGGAATATAGGACTTGAGTGATAATTGATTTGGTTGAATAAGTTATGCGACGGTGAGGAATAAGACGGTATTAGAGAATTGTCGGACGGAACTCTTAGGATTGGAATTGGCAATTTTTGAGATAAGTTGGCATAACAAGTCAGATCGTTACTTGGAAGAGGTGCGTTGCTAGTACTGCAATACTTGAGTTTGGGTAAGATTGGAGTAAACGATAACTATAATGAACCTGAGTTCGGATATTCGAGTAGCGAAGCGATCGACGATTCAAAATATGTTTACGAGTAGCTTGTCCGACTTAGTTGTCACTAAGCATGGTTGAAATATACATATTTAGGGGACACCTTGAATATAGGTACGATCCAGACTTAGCGATATGCATAACTTGAATGCAGCTGCAAATAAAAATAATTCTAATTTGCATGGACGAGTATAACAACTGAAGTAAGATTGCCTCAACCCAAGATCATCATTGTGATAGATTATAACATACTCCGCGTTAAACGATATATGTTCCGTGCTAAGTCGCTGTACAGACCGAGTCAGAAGTTGGATTGAATGATAGAGTCATTCAATGAGACAGACCCCGCACGCACGTAACACAAAATAAGAAGCGAGTAGAAAATTATGTTCGAACGGATCTAATGATACAGATTGGTATGCTTGAGTTAGATTCCATAGTGTGCGATAGAACGATTTGTGCTCAGGAAGTCTCGAGGATGAGACTTGTTTTGAGTGGTGTACAATGTAACGACCCGCTCCGCATCGATGCGGATAGCCGATTCAAACGGCACAAGTGTGATGATCCGACCCTCTTTGCTCAGCGAGAAGACTTTCTTGAGGCAAAGAAATTTTAGACTTGGCCCTTTAGGAGTTCGGACTTAGACTTTCAAAGGCTCGTTCGGAGTATCGCTCGACTGAGGAAAATTATCGCTAAGGTGGGTGGCTACGATGAACTTGTCTTTGCTTAGCCAGCACACCTAAAATACGGTTGATATATGCTAGTCGCTAGAAGAATCACCCCTTGCATGCTAATAAGAATACAACATATCTAGATAAGAGAATAATCCCATCTGATGTATCTTTGTATAGAATATGAAAGTAGATCGGTTGAATGGAATAGTAGGCTCACTTTACAGTTCTTATAATTTCAGCTCGCAATTATGCTTTTGTTCCTTATATGTTCTTGAAGTTCATTGCTCCATAAGTTCTTGAAATGCTCATCACATAGATACGGTCTTGGTGCAGAAGCACAACATAGATTCTGGTTAACTTACATGTGGCAAAAGACTATCAAAAAAGTCATTCCAAGCCAAACAATAGAAATATGGAAAGCCGACCGGACCGTTGGGTCGCCAAGGCAACTCCCAAAATAGGAACTGCAATAAGTAATAAGACGGCAGCGTAAACAATGCATGGAATGGAAAACAACAGATCTTGAGATCTCTGAACGAGTAAAGTGTATAAACATTGTGTCAAGTAGCTATGTTCATTCAAGGTCTTAAGATGTTGCATATAATAAGAATTTAGTGTTGATCGTCAATGGTCATGGACAACCTGTGCACAGGCTTCAGGTTCCTGCGGACGATACGCTGGTCGCACCGGGGCTAATCCGAACCGGTCAGGAATATTTCAGATAGTCGTTGCTTTCGACGGGAAGGCGTGTAGCGAGGCTCACTACCTGCGTTGCATTCCATTCCCGTGCGGAGACTATACCTTGTCCATAGTGGCTCGTCAGGTCATAAGACCAAGTTTGTCCTTAGAATATTGCTTACGTGGCGGCAACCCGCGTATGGGCTCGTTAGGATCTTGTGGCATGTATCAGATATAAAGTAACTTAAAGTTTGAAACACATTTGAGTAGTCTGAGTAAAACATATCTATACAAGTATAGCATGCCTGTGTAAAATGAGTATAAGATATCTGAGTAATTTGCACAACCTGAGTCACAAATGATAAAAGTATTGTAAACCGTGTATATCGTGCACTTGGTTTAGAAACACGCCAGTAGCATACTTATGTTTGTTATGCGATCTTGGGATTTTATATATCTATATTCGTGCTGGGTTTAACTTAGTTTTATGCTTGGGCAGGGAAGGACAAATGGTAAGTTAGTAAGTATTGCCGTATTTCTTGTATATCGCATGGCGCACTGCCACACGAGATAGGCTTTGTATCGTATGCATGAAATTGATCCTAAGGCAAGAATAGCAAGATAACTTAATAGTTGGTGCACGGAATAAATATAACGTGTTGGATTTGTCGAAAGGGCGAGAAGCCTTCCCACCAGTGCATTCATGTACTGATAACCCACCAGATTACTTGCAGGGTACGGGAGAACCTCTTTTGGTGCAGATGCCACCTTCGTGCGTGCTAAGGCGTGGAGTTCGCTCTGGAGCCTTGGAGCGTTGCGTCCGGAACTGAAGCATATATACAGGATATAATGTTGGAACATCGCCTGTGTATCATCCCAAGTTGTAAGCCGTTTGGCACGTCTTTATTCTTAGAGAGAGAGAGCTTGAGTGACTTGTAATCTCGGTCTAGCACCACTTGCAACCTTATTGAATATCAATAAAGAGCTATTTTTTATGCATACTTGTGTGTATTCTATGTTTCCGCTATATCGACTTAGTGAACTAGTTATCAACGGCCGTTTAGGTATTTGCCTTGTGCGGGCGCAACTCCAGGATCACGCGGCATCACGTCCCGATGGGAACGATCGTTGCGCGGGAGCGCTGGCGCGATGATTCACGCCTAGCGGGGACGGCCGATTCCAGCGAGAGATCGGGGCGTGACACTTATGCCTATAATTTACCCCTCTAGCTCACATGCACACATCTAATACATACATACACTCACTCACATAACTACATATATATATAAATATATCCATATACCTATATATACATATATGTCACCACATAACCACACTAGTGATGCACATACACTCTCCTATTATCCCATGACCACCAACACATAAAAATAAAATATATAACATACACATAATTATATATATACATATATATCATACAACAATTATAATTATAATACTCTAATAGTTATAACCATGGTATATTGAATTAAAATGCAAGGAACAAACACGTGGAGTGCACCACACCCGTATCACACTCAATCTATGATACGCTTGCGATAAGGCTCCACCACAACACCAAACGTATCCCGAAGGACACAAGCAAGTCTAAAATTATAATTAGAAGCAACACAAAGTGTTATCTACTCGACTACGTGCCCGTGTCAAAATATGACATGCTCAAATCCCCCGTGTCGGAAAAAAACCCCAAATTAACCCGTATCGTCAAATTATCGGGATACGGCCTACAAGTATCCAATTATGGACACGATACTAGTCACATACAATCAAACACATGTCAATTTGGTCTAATTGACCTATTGACAAACACAAGATGTGTCATTCTCGGAATTCTCCCAAAATTGACACAAAATACCACATAACTTTCTCCATATGCCTCTTTTGAACCTAATTCCAATTGCTATGGGTAGCCTTAGTACATGGGAGGGTTCCTAATGATTAAATTACAGATTTATAGTCTAATTAGAGAGGGGAAACTGAATTATACCTATTGGGAGATGGATTCTTAATAAAATTCTAAATTGGGTGTCAAGAGCCTTCAACTTGTAGATCCTTACTACTCTTTGTAGATCATTGCTTCCTCCTTGTAGATCATTATTCTAATAGCCTCCAATGATGAATAGAGAAGGAATTGGAAAGAAATTTGTGTAGAAATTGGTGTGAAAATAAAAAAATTTGGAAGAGAAAAAATTCTAGATCTAGATTTGGAATAAAAATAAAAAGAGAGAGTAAGTCCCCACTCCAATTGGTGGTCGGCCCTTACCCCTTCTCCAAGCTACTATAAAATATCCACAATACCCCTTGGGGCTTGTCATGAAAGAATTAATTAAGGAGGAAAGGTTCTAGTCCAATTGGTTTAACTAATTAATTTATCCTCCTAATGAATGGGCTTACTATTTGGCTCAATTCTAACTAGAATTAAATGTTGGTCCATGGATCTAATCTAAACTAGTTAGGTCCACTAACACAAGTCCAAAATAAAATCTAACATCTACAATAAATAAATAATACAATAAATAATATTTACAACATGCACAATATTTAATATTAATATTCCTAAAAATAAAAATATCCATGCTAAATTACCAAACTATTCCTAGTTGGAAAAGTGAGGGTGACATTGATACTTTATATCACTGCTGCAAAATCCTAATGCACACACCCTTGATATCAGTCCTCACTGTTACCCATGCATACACATTGCCAACACTCCTACACTCCCTCTACTGCAGCTGCCCGGGTTGCATTAAGCAACTATTGCTGCCTGGCAATGCAGTGCACCAATGCACTACATGCATTGCCCCAAACAACTGCAGCAGTTGCTGCTATTCATCCTACTGCTTACAAATAGCCCCCCTCCAAATCTGAACACAAGACATCCACCCACACAATTACTTTTGCACTATGCCTAGCACTCAGGTTTGCCCCTTCCTTTTTGCTTCTACCTGCAGCATACAATTGTTGTCACCACTCATTTGCTGCCCCAAATAGCATGTATTATTACTGTTGACAAGTGCTACTGTACTTGGTTGCAACTGATGCTGCTCAGTGCAACATCCCCAATACCCAAATCTGATACATATTGCCATTATACACATACCTCTCACAGTATCACTTCACTGATACTTTGCTTCTATATCACCCTCATAACATTTACCTAGGATAGCCTCAAGTATCATGCTACACAAGTCAGGATACCCTCACATTCCAATATCGATTATCCATATACACTAGCACCTAAACCCAACCCCTCACCTGCATTTGCCTTCACTATCTCCCCATTCTACTTCGCGCCACCACCACACGTGCATCACAACCTGCAGGTTCACCACACCAACACACACTGCCTACCCGATACCAAATTGTTGTATACCACATCACAACCAACACCACCACACATCAGCACCCGACCTTGCAACCACCTGCACTACACTCGACCACAGTCCATATACCCTGTTGCAACTGTGCCATCAATATGCAGTAGTAGTAGGGAGGTTGTACATGTTCTGTGCAAAATCCCTTTCCCTAATATCACTATGAACCTACTGCCAACTATTGTCCCACTGTATTGCTGAACACAGCAGCCATACCCTCTCCCTTTAGGTGCCATATGCAATAATTCATCATCCTCCTTTCCCTGATACCTACAACACTACACTGACAAGCACACTCTAAATCAAACATACAAACACAAACACACACACACACACACACACACACACACACACACACTAAAACCTTTATACACTCGGTCACAAGCACACTAAACACAAGGGCACCAACTCACTGATACCACCCCTTCACTATTAGCTCATTGTCACTGTGCATTTCCTGTGCACAGACACTTTAACCCCTCTAATGCACTACCTAATCTTTCCTCCACCCACACTAATCACAACACCAACACCACATATACACATTAACTAGAACATAACACACACATAATCAATCGCAAGCACACAATATGATGCACAACATAAAACTAACACAAAGCCAAGTGTCAAACACTTGGTGTGTATCACATCCTAACTTACCAATCCTTTATGATACTCTACGATAATCCCAAGATACTCCTCCTATACCACACTAAAATCGTTCCAAATCAAATAAACATAATATAACTAATGCAACTTGTTATAATAGAAATTGAAGAGAAATTGCACAAATCACCCAATATTAGTCATGTATCACACTGTATCACAAAATACCATGATACGACCTACTCATATCCATTTTTGGACACATACCTAGTCTCACAACTCCGATCTAAGTCTAATTAGATCTAATTGGTCTCATGACACACACTTGATGTGTCAATCTCGTAATTTCTCCTAATTGAACACAAATTACCATGTAACTTCCATAATACAAGTCATACGAACCTAATTCTTGATCCTATGAATAGCCCTAAGACAAGGAATTATTTTTAATGGTTAAATGCATGAATTATAGTCTAAATTAAAGGACGAATTCAGAATTTACCTATTGTGAGAGGAATTCACAATAAAATGCTCAATGGACATAATTAGGACACAATCTCCTTACCAATTGCTCCTCCTTCAAGTGCTCCTTGTAATCCAAACTCCAATGATTCTTAGGTGAGGAAATTAAGAGGGAATAAGAGTAATTAGGTTCAATTTGGTGAAAGGATGAAGTGGATTGGGTAAGAACTAAATTGGCGATATAGAATCGAAATAAAATAAAGTGGAGAGAAAGAGAGAGAACCCCCTCCTATTGGTGGACGGCCCCTTGCCCCTCTTCCAAGCAATATATAATGTCTAGAATACTCCTTGAGGGTTGTCATGAAGAATTCAATTAAGGAGGAAGCTTCTCTTCCTAATGAAGGTTTAATTAAATCACCTAATTAGTCAAGAGGGATGAGTCTAATAAGCCTAGCCCAAATGTTGGGTTCAATGTGTCATGACTAGTCTAATTTGGTCCACTAGTATCAAGTCCAAATAATTATGCTAATCCACTAACTATAAAATAAATAGCATACAACACAATATTTATTAGTAGCACACTAAATAAATATTGATCACTAAAAATAAAATAATATACAAAATGACAAAAATACTCTCATCTAGAAATGTGGTAGTTACAACGGTCATATACGTCTCTGGCCTCGTGCATCCCAGACTCCATGCGGCCCCATGCGTCATTGACTACATGCGTCCTATGTGTCCCAGACTCCATGCGTCTCATACGTCTCTAGCCACATATGTTTCAAACTTCATGAAAACCAAATATTGTTGTTACGACAAGAGTGATTCTCTCCAACCAAGTGCGGACTATGTGTCAAGCTGACCAAGTCACGCCTACAAAGGACGAGAACTACCCAGATCTTTAGCAAAAAAAAATCCCAACAAGCACCCACGTGATAGCCTGGCCCGCTCACGGTTACTGATGCACCCTATTAAGGAGGCACACATGGCACCCTCTAGAATCCATACGGCCCAACATATGCGTGCCCAATGATTACTATATATATATTTGGGTGGCATGCCTGAACAGACACACACACGAGGAACAAAAAATAGAGACGGACAAAGAGAGAAGAGAGACACAGGGGTCGCCCAACACAGAGAGAGAGCATACGGAGCCAAGCAAAGAAAGAACATAAGCTTCTTCATCCTGCGTCGGATCGTCAACGGAGTAAAGAAGTCGGCATAGCACTCTTTGTCCATCGTCACATCCCAGATCAAAAATATTGTACTTAGACAATTCTGTTTAGGATTCTTTGTTTCGTTCTTTAAATACGAAGTTTACCAAAAACTCATTTAGTGAAGAATAGCTTGCAGGACGTGTCAAATTTCCAACAAACAAGGATCACAACACAATTTTATTTACAAAAGTACAATTACGGGAGACCTTGATTTTCTTTATACAAATACAATAAGTGCAACTTTCTTCTCTTTATCTATATCTAAAGTAGATACTAGAGAAACTCATATTTTTGTATGAAATTATTTGTTCCTAAAAAAAACTTTTACAGCTTACAAAACATTATTTTCTAGCTATCTACCATCAAGCGTAATTGTCAATTCGTTTGATCTGCCAGAGTCTCGATTGTTTGAAATATGGTTGAACTCCAAGGAACCCATTCTCGCAATAAAACCGGGTTGCTTAGGATGTGGTAAAGATGTAATATCAGCACTAGCACCCAACATTTCGATAACAAATGACATTAGTGGCCTATCTTCAGGATGATTTTGGACGCATAATAGACCAATTTTTATACATTTTAGGACGTCGTCAGATGGAAAGTTATTATTCATTGCTTCATTAACTACCTCCAAGCTTTTATCTTTGTTCCATAAGCTCCATGCCTGAACCATAACACAAAAAGTGTGAAAAAACTTACATAAGTCAACACATGACTATCTTGTCAAGTTCTCACTTACATGAGCGATGAGGTTTAGATGTGGAGAGAATGCATATAACCCGCTGTTCTTCTTTCCACTAATAATCTCTAGTAATAAAACTCCAAAACTATACACATCTGACTTCAAAGAGAAGATTCCTTCCATAGCATACTCTGGTGACATGTATCCACTGCATCATGATAAGAACTCGAGATATGAGTTACAAACATAGATATGATTATGAGTTAAAAAGATAGAAATCTGAAAGAACATGAAATTATGAACCATACTATGTACCGACAACTTTTCTCGTATTATAGTTAGTCTCGTCGCCACCAAAAAGTCTGGCTATACCGAAATCTGAAATTTTTGGATTCATCTCCTTATCCAGTAGAATATTGCTAGCTTTGAGATCTCTATGAATAATTCTGTATCTAGAGTCATGGTGAAGATAAAGAAGTCCACGAGTAATGCCTACAATAATTTGATATCGTGTTTTCCACTCCAATAATGCAGCTTTTTCTTTCTCTGAAAATGATCAATGCAAATTTCAAAGGTGTTAATTTTGTTTCGGTGCCCCCAATCAACCATTAACAAAGAATATACACCCTTCAACATTTATGATCCATGTAAGGAGATCATTAGAAACTACATTCTTTGTAACATGATTATTTATCAATGAATCATACAATAAGATTAACATGTACGATATAAAGTGAGGTAATAAAACAGTAAGGAAAAAACTGAAAGTTCAAACATCTTTATACGTTTACCTATTTTACTACAAAAAAGAAATTTGTTTCAGAAAGACATTATAAAAAGGATATTTTATTTCAATTTCATGTATATGTTTTGGAACTTACTGCTGACTATATAAAACTTAAAACACTGAGCTGATATTGTTACTATTTTTTATGTAATAACATATACACGAGGGTCTCATCTGTTGTATCTAAAGAGTTTATTTCACTCAAGTTGCACTATACACCTAACCATAGATATGCAATGTTGCCTAAATCAATAAACTTCAAAAGTGTGACAACTACATCATATAAAGTATGAAGTGTTCTAACATTCATTTAAAAGGTAAATCTAGTGCATGTTTGTATTTCTAAACAAAACCTATAGCCTTCTACATGTTATCTTGCAAGTGTATTAAATAATATTAAATGAATATAAGAAAATAACTAGAGAAAACAAGATTATACCAAATAGGAATGCGTCTAGGCTTTTGTTGGGCAAATACTCATATATCAACATCCTTTCTTCTCCTTGAATGCAGCAACCAAGTAGCCGAACAAGATTTCTGTTTTGGAGTTTTGCAATGAGCACCACCTCATTCTTGAACTCCTCTGCACCCTGTTGTGAACTCTTAGCAAGTCTTTTCACTGCTCTCTCTTTATTCCCACCAACTGTGTCCTATTAATTGTGACATCCAACAATAAGAACTTATATTATCTAAACTTAGCACCCTTGAAAATTAGCTGAAACTTCCTAAAATAGCTGAAGAAATTTAAAATAAAAGCATATATTACCTTGTATACAGAGCCAAATCCACCTTGTCCAAGTTTGTTTTCAACCAAAAAAGACTCTGTTGCAACTGCAATGGTGGCAAAATTAAATAAAGGAAGATCTAGATCTTTTCTCCTGTCGTCTTCATCGAATTTGTCACTAAAGAAAACAGTCCTTCCACAAATCACTACATGAAATACTGAAATTTAGCCAATATGTTATATATTAAGAAAACAAAAAGGCAAAGGAGTGATAAAGATAGAAATGGTGGTCTCTTACATATTCCCCTTTTCTTTCTTTTCCAAAGGAAGAAAATGAAACAAGAAAGTAGAAGTACTCCTGAAATAATGCTGACTACGATCGCTACAGTTCTCCGATCCGCCTTTTGAGATTGCGAATGTGTAGCTGGAACATCATCATAATTCTAAGTAAACTATGTATGCGGAGTCATTTACAAATTTATATACTCCTTCAAGACCTAATAAATCTTTTTCATCCTTCAAATTACAAATTTCTATTCACTTCATTCAAGGTGATAGGATAATTATGTACTTGATTTTGTATTCTAAGTGAACTATGTATGCCTTTCTAACAATAACTCAAGAGAGACTGTTGACCATTTCCTTCGGATTGGACATATAAATATATTAAGGCTTGGCCTCGACTTTTCTGCTGCTCATGAATGCTGCCATTGGCTGTGACAGTACTATAGTCGAGCCAGCAACTTGGTTTTCATTGTCAGCAAGGTATTAGAAAAATTCATTTTTGTTATTCCATAAAATTTTAGATTTTGTTTATCCTTCAAAAAAAAAAATTGATACGTATTATTTTTAGAAAATACAAAATTATTTTGGAAGTGATTTTGATATCTAATTCGACATGTGTCCATTTTTTATGGAAGAACGAAAAAATATTCTAGTTTTGATAGATGAACAAAAATAAACTCTTAGATGAAACATAGTGAAGAGAATTACGAAGCTGGGAAGTAGCGGAGCACTACTTTATCCTCTTTTGTTTCAATTTTAATAACTCTGGTATGATTTTTAAACTTTACATATGGTTTCTAAACAATTATATACCTTTATTTTAAAGTCTAACCAAATTGAGATTACAAATCAAAAGACAAAGAGGAAAAGAAAGGAGAATTTTTGAAAAATAATTGTCATTTTTCCAAAATAAATTGCTTCTATTCCTGCAAAAACGAGATTTAAAAGAAAATAAAAGGAAACATGTTTTCAATCAGAATAAGCACTTTTTTCCAATAATAAATTACTGGTAGAAAGAAAAGAAAAAACTAAAAAACTGAAATCAAAGAGCCAAATGTTACGAAAAAACTGAAAATCAAATAGTAAAAATCCCATCTTCTCATAAAATCATAACTTTTTCAAAAAAAAAATCAGCAAGAAAGAAAGACCAAATCTAAAAAATGTACTAATTAGTAATTGCAAGAAATGTTACCAAAAATTGATGCTTATTGGGGGTAGAGGGGCATGATTGGAGAGAGTAGTGGCAAAGAGGAAGAGGAAGAGGAAGAGGAAGAGAGGGAAGAGAGAGATTCCTTTGCTGTGTTCAGAAAGAAAAGTAAGAAAGGATGGATCTTTCTTTTTTTATAAAGGCTTGAAAGTTTATATGCTTCTTAAGTGTTTCTGAATATTCTTTTTGGAGAACACAACTTAAAAAAAGATTTTTAGCTGAGAATATTGCTGGAATGGACCAAGGAAGGAAATTTTACTTTTATTTTTGTCCTTTTTTTTAATTTAATATTTGTTAAATTTTCTGGGATATCTATGTTTGGGAGGTCAGAACATGTAAACTGGCACTATGACTTGTTTTTGAAACAATCATGACGGGAAGTAAATTAGCGTTATATCATTATTTATTTATATAGATTTGTTATACGGCTATATTATTAAAAAATTAAGGATATATTTGACAATTTTGGAAGTAACGGTTATGAAGTATTTTTAAAGTACCGATTATGAGAGGTTCGATTTTGAATAGTTGTAAGTAGTGATTTTTAAACCAATCTAATTCATGCTTAGTAACGAATGATTTTAAAAGAATTTTTACAAGAATAAATAAAATAAAGTAATAAAATCGTTCAAAATTTGTCGATTTGGGATGTTTATAAGGCCACAAAAAAATTACATTACTTTTCATAAACGGTCTGTTCAGAAACACACGAAAACCGTTGAAAACATCCTTACCAAGCAGACCTTAAAAAAAATCCAAATTTTATGTTAATCTAATAGATTATATATTTTATTTGAATGTAAATTTTTGGAGTTTTATTGTTAAATTTTATTCTTAGAATTTATTTTGACATATATATGAAAGAACAAGGGGCACAAATTTTTTTTTTTTCACCTACTAAACTTCAGAATCGGCTCTCATTACGAAGGACAATAATCAATTATAATAATCTACTATGATATTGTAGTTTAGTGTTTGCACAATAAACTTGAAGAAAAAAAAACATAATGTTTACCTGTATCTGTGGATTGTCTACCCCCATCATTGGGCTGTGTACCTGCATCAGCAGATCCCTTAATGCGTACAAAGAGATCTTGCCCAGCGCCGAAGAGCTGCACCACATCCAAGAGATCGGTCACCCAAATCACACACCCACCTCCATCTCGGCCTCGACCTCCACTAATAAGAGCATATGCAGTACAGGAGCAATTCTTCAAACACTCTGACCTGCATTCGTCAAGGATATAGGTCTTCCTATCCAAAGAGCTTGAGGACTCTGGCAGCTTCACCCCGTTAACAGGCAGAAACGTTGTATCGGTATCGTTCCCCTTTCTGCAATCCAGCTCGACTCTTGGTACACACCCATCGGCGTAGTCTCTTACCTCCCAATTTGCTGGTTTCCTCGGCGCGAACCCTTGCAAGCAGAAGCATATAGCAGGCTTTGTAATGTCGCAGATTGAATAACTACCACACCCATCAATGTTGTCACACAGATTAGCTTGACTTTGCCAGAATACGCTCCATCCTTCAGCACTGCCGACCCACAATTGTAAGACGCCAGACTGGCCAACCCTCAGTATCATTTGGACATTTACTTGGAAGGAGAATGCAACCTCTTCGTAGTTGTTCACAAAGCTATAGGCCAAACCACTAGAATTTATACTTCTTAAGGTGCCTAACTGTATACCATCCCAAGGTCCGCTGCGCCAGACCTGTTAGAATTTTTTTTCTTAGATTCGTGTAAACGATTACAGATCTAATATCCTAAGAGATTATTCGAGGTCTATGTGCATTCTTGTTATCGAATTGAGAAAGTTTACGGCAAAACAATACCTTCCTTGATCGGGCAAATAGGTACATCTCGGGGCTGTTATCGCCGATGACCATTGCTGCGCAGTACTCTCCAGGGGATGGATCGTCGGCGCCTTTCCACGCCGTAAGGTTGCGGCTGAGACCGGATACGTAATCTACGCCAAGCTTCATGCCTGGCAACAAAGTGTCAGTTGGGTAGTCGAAGCTCTGCCATGCGTAGTACTTGTCGGTATTAATGTTGCCGCCCTCTTCTTTCAGCACGAAGTTTCCGGTGTCCAACAGCTCGACAACCGGATTGGTCAGCACGGAGCCGCCTGCGGACCAGACTAGCGCCGAGTCTCGGGTGGTGGTGATCGTAATTGTCCCGTTGGCTGCGACAGACAGTTGGCCGGTCGATCTAGTGAAGGGACTGGCCCGATTCGCCATCCACACAATTCTTTGGACTGCGATGTTGTTGTTGTTGTTGTTGTGCCATATGCCGATGTACCGGCGGTCGGAGTTGTTTGGAGTGAAGAAGCCTAAGGCGAAGGTACCTCTGGCTGAAACAAGAGTTTCGTTGTCGGCGAGGGGGTGAGTTGGCGTTATACTACTCGTGTAGTAGTCTCTTGCAGTGGAAGAGGAAAGGGACACAGTTAGTATTGTGATGAGAAGTGGAAGGAAGATCGATTGGTTATGGATTGGTGCCATCCCAGTGCTCCTTGTTTACAATAGGAATACACAAGATACAGGATCGCTTCAAAGCTTGGGAAATTTAAAATGGCTCTGCTGCTTAAGAGTCAGTCAAGCAAGCCAATTTTGACAAAATGTCATGAAAGTGGGTGACATCTCCGTATCCAATTGTCTTCTTCTTTTTTAGAAAGAATGGTTCAACCAAAATAAGTTTAAACTCAAACTCAAATTTGACACAGGCAATTGCATCAGAAGTAAATTCTTGAGCTGATGGAATAAAGAGTACTCTATCCTCAGTATCCTTCGAAATTTCCTCAGGCAATTGCATCAAAATGACTACCGAGTTGAAGTCCATGATATATCTATCGTCTGCCAAATGTAGAAAGAGCCTGATCATATATAGTCCCGTACGTCATTAATTTCCAACAAAAAAATATATTTCCTGGTACCCACTAGTCTATCCACAGTATCCTCACATCAAAAGGAAAGTATATTTAACTATACTTTTGAAGAAGATTGATTTTGATCTTTGACCATATCTTTGAAGAAGAACAAGACAATGTGGAGATACCAAGAAAGATATATTTGACCATATCTTTAGAAGAATATTTGACCAAATAATAAGATTGGATTACTATTCCTACACAATGTTGAATTTGACCATATCTTTGAAGAATAAGATATTGGATTCATATTTCTACATACTGTTGGATTTTCATGTATAGACATATGGTATGCTATATACAAGGGGCCAAAGGTTTCTCCTTGAGGGATCTCAAGAGTGCTCATGTAAGTTGTTGAATAATTTTAACACAAGAGTATCTCTCAAATTGGACTCAATGATTGTTGAATAAGTTCGACATAAGAGAGCAAAAATTGTTGAATAAGCTCAACACAAATGTTTTTAAGAGAATTTTTTGTAGAGAGTTCTTGAGAGAAAGGAGAGAAGAGTTGAGAGCAATTGTAATTCTTTTTCTTCTTCATAGTGGAATTAAATCACCCTCGTCCGTGGAAGTAGGCATCTTGGCCGAACCACGTAAATCATTGTCTTTGTGATTGTGAACTTTTTCTGAGTTGTTTCTCTGATTTTTCTGGGTCTATTTCCGCTGTGCGTCCAACAATTGGTATCAAAGCTTCGGAGTTCTCAGAGAAAGTTAATTGGGTAGATTCTTGAGGTGGCTCCGTCAAGCATGATTGGAAAGTATGAAATGGAGAAGTTCAATGAGAAGAATGATTTTGGCTTTTGGAAAGGCTAGATGAATGGCGTTCTCATATCTCAAAAGCTTCACAAGGCTTTACGTGAAAAGTCGAAGAAGTCCGCTGACATGACCGATGATAATTGGGATGACATGGATCTCGAAGCATGTGCCGCTATTCGCCTATGTTTGGAAAGAGATGTCGTCTACTCTGTGAAAGACGAAACCACCGCATCTGGACTATGGCTAAAGTTGGAATCACTCTACATGAATCACTCTACATGACAAAGACTCTTACCAACTGACTTTATATGTTAAAGTTACTCTACAGACTGATGATGGAGGAAGGTACGTCAATTCAAGATCATATTTCTAAATTCAATCGAATTATTTCTGACCTAAAGGATGTTGACATATATGAAGATGATGATCGTTTGGCACTAATCATATTATTTTCTTTGCCCGATTCCTATGATAATCTTATTCAAATATTACTATACGGGAATGACTCAATTTCCATAGAAGAAGCTACAAGTGCCATATTGTATAATGAGGTACGGAGGTTGGCTTCTAATGGCGAAAAAGGTGAAGACCAGGCCCATGGTTTGATGGCAAGAGGGAGGACAAACGATAGAGCATCTTCCAAAAGAAGGTCAAGATCCAAGTCCAAGATACCTATTGAGAAGGTGAACTGCTTAAACTGTAATGAGAAAGGACATTATGCAAATAAGTGTACTCGTCTAAAGAAGAAGAACAAGAAAATGAGAATAAGACAGAAAGAGAAGGTGATGAAGCAAACTGCACTTCAGAAGTCGATAGTGACGAAGTCTGTTTTTCAGTGGCACATGACAACATGAGTGACCTTTGGATTCTCGATTCTGGATGCTCCTACCATATGTGCCCAAAAATGGAATGGTTTTCTTCCTACAAGGCGGCAGATGGTGGTTCCGTGTTGATGGACAACAACAACACATGTCGGCTGTTGGAATTGGGTCTATCAAGGTTAATATGCATGATGAAATTGTGCAGACTTTGGCCGATGTCAGACATGTTCTCGATCTTAAGAAAAATCTTATTTCTCTTTGTATGCTTGACTCGAACAGTAACAAGTTTGTTGCCGAGGGTGGAGTCTTGCGAGTTCTTCGTAGTTCTTTGGTAGTGATAAAAGGCCACCGACATGGTAATATTTATATATTATTGGGAAGCACTGGGACTGGGACTTTACCAGTCAGTACATCGAATTCGTTTGATAGCACACGTCTTTGGTAGGGGTGAGCAAAAACTGACCACTACCGAAAAATCGACCGAATACCGATTAAAAATATTCCAAAAAATCGAACCGAAATTATGAACCGATACCGAATTGCCGAACCGACTAAAATATAGTATAATGGTAATGGTAACGGTTTGAGTGTAATACCATACCAAAAATACCGAACTGAATCGATTATATATATATATATATATATATATATATTTGTCCGTAAAACTAAATTAGCTAATAAGTCTCAAACCGTACAGACTCAATCTTCATGTTTGCTGAGTTGGAAAGGTAGAAAATGAGCACTATTATTTAATATTGAACAATGAACAGACTCAATCTTCCCTAAGTAACTTCTCAAAGTACAAACCGAACAGACTCAATCTTCATGTTTGTTGAGTTTGTCTCTTCTTATCCCACTCAAAGTCTCAAAGAGTAGCATGCACAATAAATGGGCACTATCATTTAATATTGAACAATGAACATGGAAGGAACTTGAGTGGCCATACTTACTACTTAGACCTCAAAGTACTAAAATAGCATGTTGTCATGCCATGCTTATTGTACATGTTAGGAAGTACGAAGGAATTAACCAAGTGTCTACATCTATTCCAAGGAAAGACTCGAAAGTCAATGAGTCTCTCTCTCTCTCTCTCTCTCTCTCTCTCCACATATATATATATATATATATATATATATATATATATATATATATATATATATATATATATATATATATATCTATTCTACTATATAATGTCAAAAGTAGGCTTCACCGTGAAAGTTTTCTTTCCAAAAATGCCCTTCAATATATTTCTACTATATAATGTCAAAAGTATATAATGCCAAAAGTAGGCTTCACCGTAAAAGTTTTCTTTCCAAAAATGCCCTTCAATATATTTACTAATTAAAAGAATACCTACAATAAATTCCACTGATAACCATTTAAGAGATTCATTAATGTATTACGGAAATCGAAGGATTCATACTACTTGCTAAATCTTCTAAGATGTTCCCACGGAATTTGAAGGGTTGAATTCTTAACCTATATAATTAAAAACAACAAAGTTAAATCAACTCATCAACATCATCCACTCTAAGATACGTGCAAAGCACGTGCGTATATACTAGTATGTAATAATGCGTACTTTCCTCCCAAAAAAAAATGGCTCTTCCAATTCCTCTCAAATCTCAGTCACTTCCTTCTTCAAGGTGAGTTAGTGACTTATGTGCCTATATGGCTATATATAAGCTTTAGTTTTAGGTCTCTCTAGAGTCCATACCATATTCCAAAGGCAAATACTCATTCCCCTTTATCCCTCCTCTCTACTCTCTTATCTGATTAGCAAACTAGAAAGCAAGACTTTGAAAGTCATTCAGTTCAGGTACTCGGTTTGCCGATTTGATAACTGTTAGTCGCTATAGCTTCACAGATCTGAAATATAATGCTGAATCTCCTTTTTTTTGTACATATTTTACTCTCTTTACTAAACCTATTGTAGTGATCCAAAAGAAAGGGGTGTGTGGCTGAAATATGTTTTGATTATTTGTTTGGTATATTAGATTGAATAATTTGGTATCTAATTAGCATTTTCAGTTGCTGAAATTATAAATATAATATATATTGTAATTTGTTAGTCATATTTTTCTTATTACAGATTGATTAGTAATCAATATTATATTTTTGTATATTGGATTTCAGACGGAAGGTGGAGATGATGTGCTTGCTTGTACAATTGCCTCCAATATTATGCCTCTGAAGAGTGCAACTGCAAATCCTCAAGATGAAGATGATGTCAATGGAACTGACAATAATTCAAAATCGGAGAAGAAGAGAAATAAGAGGGCCCCAATTTGGAGTCACTATGATGATACATCTCAACAGCATAAAGTCTCATGTAAGTATTATAAGAAACCTGTTCCTTGTCATCAGAAGGATAATGGTACTAGCAGTCTCCACAGCTATTTTAGTACATGAAAAAAAAAACCCAAATAAAGGAGATAAAATGCAAAGATTATTATCTTTCCAATTCAAGAAGGGTGAGAGTAGTTTAGGAATTATCGCATTTATCAAAGAGAATTACAAGGAAGCTTTGGCAAGAATGATTATTCTTGATGAGTTACTATTTAAAATTGTTGAGGGTGAAGGGTTTCATAATTTTTGTAGTGTGGTTGTTCCTAAGTTTAAGATTCTATCTCGTTTTATAGTTGCTTGAGATGTTTGGAATCTTTTTGAAAGTGAAAAGGGAAAACTAAAACATATACTAGCTGCCAATTGCAAAAAAGTTTGCCTAACTACTAACACTTGGACTTCCTTGAAAAACATAAATTACATGGCTCTCACTGCTCAATTTATTGATAAAGACTGGAAGTTGCAAAAGAGGATATTGAATTTTACTCAAGTAGAAAATCATAGAGGGGAAACAATGTCTAAAGATGTTATTCGTTGCTTGCATGAATGGGGTAGTAAGAATGTGTTTACTATAACTGTTGATAATGCTAGCTTTAATAATGTGGAAGTTGGACATTTAAGGAAGAACCTTGTAAAAGAAAGTGGATGTGTGTTGGACAGGGCATTCTTACATATGAGATGTTGTGCTCATATTATTAATTTGATTGTGAATGATGGGATGAAAGATCTCGATTATTCTATTGCTAGCATAAGTAATGCTATTAGATATGTTAGATCTTCTCCTTACATGTATACAAAATTTTAAGAGTATGCTGCCTTGGAACTTATTCAATGCAAAGCTGGTTTAACCTTGGATGTGCCCACTAGCTAGAATTCTACCTACTTGATGCTTGAGTCTGCACTTAAGTATTCTGAAGCTTTTGAGAGAATGAGAAGTGAAGATAATGAATACATTGCAAACTTTGGTTTGGAAGAGAAAAATGGGAAGAAGAAGAAGAAGAAGAAGAAGAAGAAGAAGAAGAAAGGACCACCTAATCTATATGACTGGGATAATGCTAAGATATTTGTAGAATTTTTGAGCTTATTTTATAAAGTGACCCTTCTAGTGAGTGGTTCTAAGTATGTCACTTGTAATTTTTATTTTACTGAACTTTGTAAGATGCAAAATGAGCTTGTTAAGTGGTCTAGTGATGATAAATCCATTTGGCAAAAAATGGTTAAAGGGATGCGGATAAATATGAAAAATATTGGGGTTTAAATGCTGATGTGAATAAGTTGTTGTATATTGCAGCAGTGTTTGATCCTAGGTTAAAGTTTGAATGTGTGACTTGGAGTTTCAAAAAATTGTATGATAGTGTTTTAGTTGATGGGTTGATAAAGGGGTTAATGGAAGCTTGTGTGCAATTGTTTGATTTTACCATACGAATGACCCAAACCAAGGAACAAACACTGAATCTTTGTCTAATGTGGTAGAGAAAGAGAATGATAGTGGTGGAAGAAAGAGTGTTCTTAACATCCGAGAATTTGATTTTGAATGTTCTTATGAAGATCAAGATAAAATAAAAAAATAAAAGTGAGCTTGATAAATGCTTAGCAGAGACTAGAGAGAAATTTTCAGCATCTGACCTGATTTTGATGTGTTAATATGGTGGAAAATAAAGAGCAGCAAGTATCCAATATTGTCTCAAATTGTACGAGATGTATTAGCAGTTCCAATCTCTATAGTAGCTTTTGAATATGCTTTTAGCACCGGAGGACGTGTTCTTGACGCATTTCGTAGTTCATTGGCTCCTAAGATGGTGGAGGCATTAATATGTACCCAGAATTGGCTCCGATTATCACCAATTCCTTTTGATCTTCAACCACATATGGAAGATATTGTTGAAGAACCAGGTAAATATATCTTACAAAAACTAAGTACTTTTTAATACAGTTTGTAATATTAAATCTATTATGATCACTGAACTTTGTTATTTGAATATTTCATAGATGTTTCAGCAATGACAGAGAGAGAATGAATGAGATGCAGTTTTGGTTGGATGTATGGTATTAACTTTTTTAAGCTCTCTAATGGTTTTTAAACTTTTTATATCTAGATTCTTTCAATAATTGTTTCCAGGCCATCCTGAGTTATCATCAAAGTTAGCTTCAATAATTAGATATTAATTTTGTACATAGTCTCTTCCTTTGCTCTATCTCATAATTTTTGAATAATCTATCGATGAGTGATAGTTTTCATGTTCTCATCTTGTAGGGTTGTTTTCTTTAAGCAGGTGCAATTACTTCAGCATAATATTTTTCTACCATCACTGATTCATTGACACATGCCTTGGAGGCTAAAGATCCTTTTAAATCCATCTAGATTTTATACTAGACCCTTCAAAGTTCCCAGAAGCACTTCGCATCAAAGAGCAGGCGATCTCTAACCTTTCGGAACTCCTCACACAAGAAAAGAAAGGTGAAGTGCTGAGAAGAGAATGCTTCTGTCTCATATCATTTTATACCTTCTAGTTCATCTCTTTAAAATGATTTCTGTCAAGAGAGTTGTTTATTATTTATAAACTAAATTATGGGGTCAATTGTTCAGTTTTGCATAAGAGTGAAACTTACTGGGTTATATGGTTTCTTGATATGTCATATATATATATATATATATATATATATATATCAATCTGATTACTAGTCCGTTGTTTCACGAATCATGATGTGTTTGCTTCTAGTTGTGGATTAACAATGATGGTTTTATATTATTCCAATTGTGTTATAGTTGGTATGTACTTCATAATAATATTCATACATGCTTGTACACCATCTAATGCTACCGGTAACAAAGTCAAGGTTGAACCTTGTATATTCCCAACTCCAGTTTTGGATTGTTGCAGCACCAAATTAACAAAGGACAAGTTTTCAAGTGAGTACATCACATGCTTGATACAATTACAGTAGGAGGCAGTAAATGGGGGTGGTTTGTTTGTAAAGAACTGACTTTGAAATTTATTGCTTGATAAAAAAAAGAACTTTTTTTTTTAGATAAGAGGTTCATAATGGTAAGTGTTGATTGATCAAATGTTATTTGGTAAAATATCGATATTGAATAAAAACTGACCGAATACCATATAATCGAAACCGAAAAAACCGATTCTATATGATACGATATTGGTATTAAATTTCTAAATACCGACTAAAAAAAGTACCAAAGAAATCAATCGAATACCGACCGATTCTACCGACGCTCACCCCTAGTCTTTGGCATGTGCGGCTTGGGCATATGAGTGAGAAGGGCCTGACCTTACTAAGAAAGTAGGGGTTACTGAAGAACTTGAAGAAGCAAAGTATAGATTTCTGTGAGAATTGTGTTTATGGCAAGAAGCAAAGGGTGACCTTCAGTACAAGCAAGCAGAAGACAGGAGGTATTATCGACTATGTTCATACAGATGTATGGGGACCTAGCAGTATTCCTTCCAAGAAAGGAGCGATGTACTATGTTACTTATATTAATGATTATACACGTTATGTTTGGTTATATTTCATCAAAACCAAAGATCAAGTGTTCAAAAAGTTCAAGCAGTGAAAAACGATGGTGGAGAACAGAACAGGCAGAAAGGTAAAGACATTGAGGTCTGACAATGGTACTGAATATACCTATGGACCTTTCAAATATTTTTATGCTCAAGAAGGCATCGTGCAATATTGGACTGTTTCTACGCCACAGCAGAATGGGTTAGCTGAGAGGATGTCACTCCCCGTTCCTGATATACGTATTTGGAACGTATTGTATTTTAGCATGGTTGCATGTGCATGGAGACTAGACACATTCTTTGGTTTAACTTGGTTTATGGTTTATTTTATGGGTTGTTCAAGTCATGAGAACCCTTGGTTCAACCCTCAACCCTACCATATATAACCCAATTTTCTCTCTCTCTCTCTCTCTCTCTCTCTCTCTCTCTCTCTCTCTCTCTTCATTTCTTCATTTTTTCCTATCTCTTTAGTTTCTCTCTCCATTTTTCATAGGCAAGTACACCTTGCATAAGAATGGAGAAATCCTCCATATTAATTGATTATTATGTTCTTTCCATGATTTTAAGAGCTCTTAGAACTTGGAGTTTTTGGATTTAGTGGATGGATTAGTGCAGATCTACATTTCTAACTTAGGGCTATTATGGGTTTCATGAGTTTTTTTTGTTTTGATCTATTAAACATATATTTTTGAAAACCAGTTTTTGCTACATGATAGAGCTTTCAATTTCAAGTATTTTGGCTTTTGGTTCATTTGATTTGGACTAAAAATGAAAATTTTATAGTCAAAATAATTTTTTTATTTTTGGAGCTTCCGCCTTGGCCGAACCTGCTGTTGCAGAAGACGAAGTCTTCATGCGGCCAGCGAGTTATGCGGCTTGGAGAGTGCTATGCGGCCTGAGCTCTTTGCCATATATTGACCAGCATGCGTCCATCTTGTTGGACGCATGACTGCCATCACACAAGTGTTCTGGAGCTAATTCTTGAACTCCTTGTGTTTTCACTCACTGAACGAATGAGAAATTCGCTAAGTCCAAAGAGCAATATGCGGCCGAGTGACCTATGCGGCAAACAAAGCATGCGACCACCTTCCTTGGACATGACTCTGAATCGTTGGCATATATTTCTATGACTTTGTCCTTTCTCTCTGACACACTTTATTAAATTATCACATCAGTCATATCAATCACTTTATGTCATATTGCTGACACTTCATTTACTGGTCGTCACTTTAACACTTTTCCCAAGTAGTAGACTTTAACCCTGAGCATGCGGCATGGACTTCTTATGCGGCCAAGTGGTTCATGCAGCCCTGACTTCATATGCGGCCAAGACTTCCCATGTAGCCTAGAGATCCATGCGGCCTTGATAATTTTGATTAAATATTTTTCTTATTCTTTATGGTTTATAATTGTGTAAGTGCTTGTATTATGATTCTAAGGAAGAATGGATTTAGTAACTAGACCTCGTGCCATACATGACCATAAGCTAAGATTGGCTACGAACATGGCATGAGTTGAATTGAGATTTCAGTATGAACTAGACTAAGTGGATAGTGACTAACAGGCTATGTGCATAACATAAGCATTTGTGTTATAATGTGATTTTGATTCATGTGACCCAATGTATAATTGGTAATTGGACTCGAATACTGTATCCATGCTGATAAAAATTATTGCCTGAAAATGTATATGATCGGATGTGCGCCGAGGTGCGACATACCGTGTCTAGTGTTAAGTGATCTATAATTGGGTTGTGCATCAAGAATGCCTCCAAATTCCTGAACGCGTGATATTATAAATATATATATTATTTTTCCAGTACGGGCATGATATGCGAGTCAACTACCAAAGCGTGGCTAGGACATTGATTGACTGAATGATGCATACACGCTCGGGTGAATCCAGATTGAACTTCTATGGATTCGTATCTAGCGTGCATGTACTATGTACGACATCTTAAGAAAAATTCTCATGTGACCACGCCTTGAGATTTTGAACACAATATAGGACTAATTAGGTAACTAAAAGTGGTCATAACATTGGAGGGAACGGTATCCCGAGATCATGCCAATGAACCTTCCCACAAAGATTCATTCTAAGTACGTTGTAGGCTGGCCACCACAGATACTATATATTATCTGCCTTAGTGGAGTGCAGTAGCTGACATATTATAAATAATGCCACCATTAACTCCCTATAAGAGCATTGGAACCGCTAATATCGTATTTTTAGCGCAGTGGCCCTACGGGGAACTGGTGCATCATGCAAGTGCCTGTATATTCCTTATTTGGCTCGGTTAGCTCATGTTCGGCACTGGCGTGATCTAAGGATATCTATTATGCATTATTTCTGAGATAACCTCAGACTCCACAAAATAGTAAGTCATACAAGTGATTGGCCGATATAAGAAAATGGACTTGGTTGTGATTATATTATTCGGTTAGTAGCCTTAGGAAATGGACTATCATAGTGTGATGATTTAACCCTTGTCCTTGTTTGGTTGTAGGGTTGGGCCTTTGTGCTAGGATATGCCATGGACCTAAATTACGATATTGAACCTATGTATTATATAATTAATTCTTGGGCTTTTATTTCTCTATTTCGTGCTTTATTTGTGGTGATTGCTATTTGGGGTCTAACCCCACTGGTTTTGCATGGCCAAGTCTCGAGCCAGCACCTGAGGATCCAGCGTAATATCCCCCAACTCATGGCGTGTACCAGGAACATGGTCGCAGAGGATAACAAGTGGACTTTCTTCTTCCCTACTCGTCATTGTACAATTATTATTTTGGGCATTTTGCCACCGGTACCTGTTAGTCGGCACGTCTGGACATTAGTCTCCTTATATTATTGTATTAAATCAGACTACAACTGATTACTGTCATGTACTTTGGGTTACTTTTTTAGCTTCTTATTTTGCACAGTTGGTCTCAGAATATTTTGAGAAAGCGTTTGGGATGCCTTATTGCTTTATCATATATGCTCTATGTTTACTGTTTCTTGTTTGAATGATTAAGACGCAGAAGTCCTTGACCATAGGTACTTGATTGTAGCATGCACCCACTTGTCTTATTACAGCCGTGATCGTCGTACGATGTATAGTACCTTGTACGGGATAGCTGGCCATGTTCGTCTCTGTATTCTGGTACTGGGGTATGACAAGATTTTAGTGGTGGTCGATACAGGTATGTTCTTCAGATTTGTGGTGTGTCAATGGTCATAGGAGTCTCAATCAAACATGATCCTTCTTGAAATTCTGAATTCATCATCTTCGATACTCAGCTTAAAAAATTTCAGATTGATTGCCTTCTTGTTCCTTCTTGTCCGGTACTTAATTATTTCTTGTGCTCTTCTTTAGGGATTCTCCTTCCCCCGGCTGCAGCGACAAGAAAGGCAAAATTGCCAGTGGAACGAGATCTTATTGAACTCTAGCCAAGGATCCGAGTTGAGCCCACGATAAATAGGACAGAGCACCAGGCTCCCGGTGTTCCTGTACCTCCCGCAGTGCCGACAATACTGGATACCCCGGCCTTACTAGAGATTATCCGTGGATTGTTGGCTGCCCAACAACACCATATGGTGGTGCAACAACAACAACAACAACAACAACAAAAGCAACATCAGCAACAACAGCTTCAGTAGCAGGAACATAATGTCCTATTGAACCAAGGGTTGCAGACGGCCCTAGAACGAGACAAGAGAATAGATTCTGGGGCATCTGTTAGATTTTGTAGACTAAACCCCAGATAGTTTGATAGCATGGAGGACGCAATCATGACAGATGATTGGATCCAGGATATTGAGACCATTCTGGCAGCAGCTAAAGTTTTGGCCGAAGAATAGATTGACCTGGTTCGCTTACAGCTCCAGGATCTTCCAAGAGATTGGTGGACCATGATGGAGGTAGGATTAAGACATCATATTTTGTGGGATAATTTTAGGACCCAGTTCAGGGAAAAGTACTTTAGAATTGTGGCTCAGTGTGAGTTGCAGCAAAGGTTCATTAACCTCAAGCAGGCTGGAAGGACAGTAGACGGCTACGCGACAGAGTTTTGCCGACTGAGCAGGTTTACTCCAACCATGGTGGCAACAGAGTTAGAGAGAGTAATGAGGTTTCAGCAGGGACTTCACTTAGAAATCTTACACATGGTAGAGGTGCATGACTACCAGACTTTTGAGACGATATTGATAGCAGCCAAGAGGGTTGAGCTTACTTCTCAAAGTATAGCATTAAGAAGAGTAGATCGGAAGAGGCCTCATAGACAGAGCAATGAGGGAGGACCAGTACCGCGAACGTCAGCACTATACCCTGGCATTCGTATCTATGACTTGAAACAGAGGAGGCCAGTGACCTCGACAGTGATGGCACTAACTCGGCAGCAGCAGCCGAGGCAGCAACAGCAACAGCAACAACAATGGGGAGCACCGACAGGTTATACCTATTATGGCAAATGAGGTCATATCTGGGATGTTTGCCATGTAGCTAACAGACTATGCTTGAGATATAGGAGCCCTGATTATAAAGTTTCTATATGCCCATTAATACAGAGGCCATGAGGGCCAGTACAACCGTTTCTTACATTTCCAGCTCCAAGGGCAGTGTAGCAAGGAGGACCAGTAGCAGCAGTACGGCCCTTAGCTCAGCGTCCGTTGCCACAGGCCCAGCTTTATATATAGAAATAACAGTAGAATCAGCAGGGACCGCAACAACGACAGTAAGGAAGACAGTAGTAGGGAGCTCGACAAGGCCAAAGGCAGGCGTTCACCTTGTCTTTGGAGGAAGCTATGGCATCGGGTGACGTAGTGGCAGGTAACATTTCTGTTACAACCTTTCCTGCCATAGCTTTAATTGATTCTGGAGCTTCACACTCATTTATATCTGCATAATATATGACACGTATTGGATTAAAATTTGAGGCATTGCCAGAGAGGCTGAATATACTCACTGACAATTGGATCATAGAAATTAGTAGGGTGTGCCTATCATGTCCAGTTATTGTATGTGTGCATTTATTACCTGCAAAGTTGATCGAGTTCACTATAGGTAACTTTGATATTATCTTAGGCATGGACTGGTTGAGAGACAGTCATGCAACGATAGACTGTCGTGAGGGTAGAGTGTTGTTTAGAATTCTTAGTCTAGAAAAATTTGTCCTTAGCAGAATAGCAAGAAACTAACATAAGGGAGGAGTCATAACAGTAGCAAAGGAAGAAGATCTGATACCCAAGATAGTTAAAGAATTTATGGATATCTTTTCCAAAGAGCTTCCCGGATTACCCCTAGTTAGAGAAGTAGAGTTCTGTATAGAGTTGATAACAGGAGTAGAACCAGTATCCCAGAAGGTATACCCAATACCACCATCAGAGCTTGATTAGTTATATTGACATGTAGAAGAACTGAAGGCGAATAAGTTTATTCAGACCAGTGGATCACCGTGGGGAGCACCAGCGCTATTGGTGAAGAAGAAGGATGGATCGACACGGTTGTTTATGGAATACAGGCGGTTGAATGCAGTGGCCGTGAAGAACAAGTACCCATTACCAAGGATTGATGATTTGTTTAATCAATTAAGAGGAGAAAGAGTCTTCTCTAAGATAGATTTATGATCAGGATATCATCAAGTATGAGTTCGAATACAGGATATACCAAAGACAGCATTTAGGTCATGATATAGGCATTACGAATTCCTAGTTATGCCATTCAGACTGACTAATGCTCCAGCGATATTCATGAATTTGATGAACCGTATCTTCATGCCATACTTGGACCAATTTGTGGTAGTATTTATCGATGACATTCTTGTGTATTCTCGTAATGAGGAGGAGCATAAAGAATATCTCAAGATCGTACTGCAAACTTTGAGGAAGCACCAGTTATATGTGAAGCTTAGTAAGTGTGACTTTTGGCTGGATCACGTATCTTTTCTTAGGCACATTATTTCTGGAGCAAGAGTGTCAGTTCATCACAAGAAGATAGATGTAGTAGAGAACTGGCCAGTTCCGAAGACAGTAGCAGAAGTGCATAATTTTCTGGGCTTTGTAGGATACTACAGAAGATTTGTGTCAGACTTTGCTATGATCTCGGCACCTTTGACTCGGTTGACGCACAAGGAAGTTAAATTTGTGTGGTCAGTAGAATTCTAGATAGTCTTTAAAGAGTTGAAGAAGAAGTTAATCTCTACACAAATCCTTACTCTTTCGGTAGGCTCCGGAGGATTCACAGTGTATTGTAATGCATCTGGCAAAGGACTTTGATGTGTTTTGATGCAACAAGGAAGAATGATAGCGTATGCTTCTCGGCAGCTTAGGGATCCCGAGAAAAACTATCCAACTCACAATTTGGAGTTAGCAGCAGTAGTGTTCGCACTTAAGTTGTGGAGGCACTACTTATATGGCAATCGAGTAGAAATATTGTCATGCCCTAGTACCGGAATACGGAGAAGGACATGGCCAGCTCCCCCGTACAAGGTATAGAACGTTATACGGCGGTCACAGTTGTAACTAGACAAGTGGGTGCATACTACAAGCGAGTCACTTAGGGGCACACATCATATCTATTATCTCAATCAGTCAAGTAAGAACAATAAACATAGGACATATATGACAAGGAAGTAAGGTGTCCCAAATGACCTGCCATAATATTTTGGAAACCTGTTGTGCAAAAATATGAAAGCTGGAAGAGTATCAAAAGTACATGACCATGATCAGCAGCAGTCTGATTAATTACAATCATGTAAGAAAACTAAACGTCCGGATTTACAACAAACAAGTGCCGGTGGCTAAACGCCCAAAATGAGTAAAATATGTAATAACGAGCAGGAAAGAAAAAATCCACTTGTTTCCCTCAATGGCCATCCGTCTGGTGCACGTCATTATTCAGGGGGAAGTACGCTTGATCCTCGGGTACTGGATCTAAACCTGGCCATGCAAAACCAGTAGGGTTAGACCCCAAATAGCAAGTACCATAAAGGAAGCACGAATGAAGAAACAAAACCATGTTATAAAATATATATATATATAGTTAGTTAGTTATGTCTCGTAGTTTTGGTTCATAGCCTACCGTGATACAACAATCTAACCCTACAACCAAACAAGGACAAGGGTTAGACCATCACACCATGATAGCCCATATCCCTAAAATATTTAACAAAAGGTACAACCACAATCAAGCTCAGTTACAAAATTAGCCAATCACTTGTACGGCTTACTAGGTGGAGACTAGGCTATCCCATAGGTATTGTGCATATAATAGGAATACTCATATCGAACCATGTTCTAGCAGGGGCTAGTCGAGCCAAGAATCGTCGCATAGCACATAATAGTATGTACCAGTCCCTCGTAAGGCCACCGTGCTAAGATCTCATAGAACACATAGTATAATATAATAATCGGATAATGTCGTCCACTAATGAGAATTTAAATAATATCCATGGAGGCCAGCCTTCACTCCCCATGTAATAATTGAGGGTGGCTAGTCAAGCATGATCTCGAGAATTTGTCCCTCCTAATGCTCTATATGTTTTAGTTGTCTAGTTAACCCTAAGGTTAGCTGGAATCACATGGCGTGGTCACATGTTACTCCCTTTATATGTTGTACTATAGTACGGGTACGCTAGATACGAATCCGCTTTGTCACTTTGCAGTTCAATTTGGATTCACCCCAGCTTGATGCAACAGTCAAGCAAATCCTAGCCACGCTTGGTTATTGACCAACTTTCATGTCCATACTGGAAGAATTTATTACATCACATGTTGCTTAGCACGTAGGCATACCTCAGTGTAAAATATGTAACATAATCATGTAGAAATACTTAGCACGTAGGAACACATAGTACGTAGTAAGTGTATCAACACAGATACCAATAATCGAGTCAAGTCACCAATCATTGGTAAATCATATGAGTTAATGTGTAATGCGTAGGTTGAGTCAGGCACATAGGTAGTCATAGTCACTTGGTCGCATGGTCTATCTCTATTCATAATCGGGTCAAGCATATAGTCAGGTTCAACAATTGTCACTCAGTTCTTATGTATTCCAATCACCAAACTCACACTTAGAATCACAAAAATCCAATAAAACATCAAACCAAGAAAAGTCAACAAATCATGCATATAGGGCCGTATAGGATCAGGGACGCATAGAGTCAGTATCGCATATGACAGGTTCCGCATAGAGGTTGTTGCCACATATGAGTCAAGGCCACATAGGTCTGCTTGTCGTATATGGGTCAAGGTCGCATAGGTCTGCTTGCCGTATATGGGTCAAGGCCGCATAAGTCAGCTTGCCGCTTATGGGTCAAGTCTACATGAGATGTTCTGGGACTTAGCAAATTTTCTATTCGTTCAGCGAGTGAGACACAAGGAGTTCAAGGATTAGCTCCAGAACACTTGTGTAATAATCAGTCATGCTTCCAACAAGATGGATGCATGCGGGTCGGATATGCGGTAAGAGTCCAGGCCGCATAAGGATCATGCCGCATGGTACTCTCGGCCGCATATAGTGTTGGCCGCAAGAGAACTTCGTCTTCTCCAGACAGCAAGTTCAGCCATGGCGAGAACTCCAAAAACCAAAAAATTGTTTCTTCATAAAAACTTTATTTTAACTCTGAATCAAGTGAACAAAAAGCTAAAATGCTCGAAATAAAGTGCTCCATCCATCCTAAAAACTATTTTTTCAAAAATACCATATTTTAGTAGATCAAAACCACCAAAAACTCAAGGAACCCATGCGATTCTAAACTTAGAATATTGATCTACTCAAATTCACCCATTAAAATCGAAAACCCCAAGTACTAAAAGTGTTTAGATTATCATGAGCACATAATAGACTAATAAAATGCAAGCAAGAATCAAAAATTAAGAGGTTTATCCATATAGTGCAAGGTATACTTGCCTAAATGAAGGAAGAGAAAAATAAGAGAATGAGGAAAGAGAGAGAAAGATGTTGACATATATGCTAGGGTCGAGGTTTAGTCCATGGGTTCACTCATGACCAAACTAATCCAACAATTAAACCATGAGTCTAATTGAACAATGGGTCTAGTCTCCATGACCTGCAACCTAATTACCATGCAAGCAATAAATAATATAAACAGAAAAACTAATATGTTCCAAATAAGTATATCGGGAATGGAGAGTAATGTGATTATTATCTTGCTTATCTTTCTAGGTTCTTTGCTAGGTATCATTGATCATTTTGTTAAGCATGATGGCTAAAGGATTCATCGAAGGATCGAATTCACTCACTAGTTGGTAAATTGCTGAGAAAGAGAGATCTTCTTCGCGACTTCAATCTTGGTTCACAGGTTCACCTGCATTGGCACCAACAAGGGTTCAGGATCCTTCTTTTCTTTCTCTCAGTAATTCGATATAAAAATATGAGACAATGAATGTATGCAGTAAAAGTCGTTCATAAAAAATAATCACAAAAATGCAAATCATAAAACCAACAGTGAAAACCAACAACCAACAACTCACGGGTCTTGAGGCATAGACCCTTATATGCAGTTCACTCCCCAAGACACCATGCACTGCATCTTGGGAACAACTTCTAAGGATTCTATCCCATAACGAGGAACGGCTCCCCGTTTGTTTGTCCCGACCAATCGATACGGGCAAAGTTTCTCCATTCTCTGATTCTGACTCGGCCATTCAGCCGCTAGACCAATTCATGCTCCGCAATAGGATCGGGGCACTACATATTAATACACTAACAAAAAGTTTTCCCCAAAAATTAAAATAAAACCCACCTCCAAAATTAAATAACGATGGAAATATTTATCTTATATCCTCTTTGAGTTCCCATGTTGACTCATTGACGGAGTGGTTACGCCAAATCACGTGAACCAAGGTAACAACTCAATTCCTTATCACATTCTCTTTTCTATCCAAGATTTGGAAAGGTTCCTCCACGTAAGTCAAGTCAGCCTGCAGTTCCAACTAACCAAAGTCCACCATATGACTTGGATTATGCACGTACTTTCATAATTGAGAAACATGAAATATATCGTTCACTTCAGCCAACGACGGTGGTAGCGCGATCTGGTAGGCGACTGGACCCACTCTCTTAAGAATCTTAAACGGACCGACTAATCGAGGGCTCAGCTTCCCTTTCATGCCAAACTGCATAATTCTACTCATTGGAGATACCTTCAAGAACACATGGTTCTCGACCGTGTACTCTAACGGTCGTCGATGAATATTCGCGTAACTCTTTTGTCGACTTTATGCCACTTTTAACTTCTCTCAAATTATATGAATTTTCTTAACTGCTTGTTCTGTCAATTTTGGCCCAAGTGCTTGTCGTACCCTGACTTCATCCCAGAAGATCAGTGATCGACACTTTTGCCCGTATAATACTTCATATGGTGCATACGGTTATATCTCAATGCTCGATTGATAACTGTTATTATAGGAAAATTCTGCTAGTGGCAAGTGACTATCCCAACTTATTTTCAGATCTACGGTGCATAGGCATAACATGTCCTCTAAGATTTGGTTAACCCGTTTGGTCTGGCCATCAGTCTGAGGATGATACGCAGAGCTAAAATATAACCAAGTACCCAGCGCTGCCTGTAAACTGCTCCATAATTGTGATACAAATCTTCCAATCTGATATGATATGATTGAAGCTGGCACGTCATGTAGTCGTACTACTTTATCTAAATATAGTTGAGCCAACCGATCGACGCCCCAGGATCTCTTGATCGTGATAAAATGTGTCGACTTAGTCAATGTATCCACGATTACACAAATTATATCATTCCCTCGTGGCATCTTCGGTAAGATAACTATAAAATCCATGGAAATATGATCTCATTTCCACTCTGGAATAGGGAGGTTCTATAGCTCCCTGCATGGTCTTTGGTATTCTGCTTTTACTTGGTGAGAGACCATATATTATGACATAAAGAGCACCATATCTTTCTCCATACTGTGCCACCAGAAGTTTGCGTGCAAGTTTTTATACATCTTGGTACTCCCCGGATGTAGTGTATAACTTGCATAGTGCGCTTCCGTCAATATATCTTTTCGAAGCTCTGTATCGTTAGTCACACACAATCTTCCCTTTACTCACAATATTCTATTTTTGTCTTCTGTAAGTCAGTTTTCTTCTGTGTTGAAGGCAGCTCGCGCATTTTCTCCAGGTACGGATCATCCTTCTGTGCGGACTTGATTCATTCCAGCAAGCTTGTCTTAAGGTTCATTTGAGCCAGTTGTACCCCGCAATGTTGAACTCAGAGTTTGATACCCATATCCTCCAAATCCTGCAGTAACCATTTGTTAATTGATAAAGACGCCATATATTCCGGCTCAATGGATCCGCCATAATATTGCCTTTGCCCAGAGTATAATCTATTGATAAGTCATAATCTTTAATGAGTTCCAGCTAACGCCTCGGCTGTTAATTTAATTCCTTTTGGGTAAAAATGTACTTGAGGCTCTAATGATTCGTGTAGATCTTGTAAGACATACCATAAAGGTAGTACCGCCATAATTTTAATGCAAATACAATTGCCGCCAATTCTAGATCATGAGTAGGATAATTCTTTTCGTGTGGCTTAAGTTATCACGAAGGAAAGGATATCACTTTATCTCCTTGCATGAGTACACACCGCAAGCCTTGGCCCGATGCATCACTGAAAATCTAAAATCCCTTATCGCCTTCCGAAAGTGCAAGGATTGGAGCTGAAACGAGGCATTGTTTCAATTCTTAAAAACTGGCTTTACAGTCATCGGTCTACTTGAATTTCACTCCTTTGTGGGTGAGACGAGTCAGAGGCGATGCCACTGTAGCAAAATCTTTCATAAATTTTCTGTAATAGCCTGCTAAACGAAGGAAACTTTGGACTGCGCTAGCTGACGTGGGCTGTTTCTAGTCCACCACTGCCTCAATTTTTTTCAGATCTACCAAAACACCCTCCGACGAGATAACGTGCCCAAGGAATAATACGCTACTCATCTAAAATTCATATTTACTGAGATTGGCATGAAGTTGGTGTTCTCGTAGGGTCTACAGTACTGTTTTCAAATGGGCGGCATGATCTTCCTTGCTCTTTGAATATATTAGAATATTATCGATGAACAAGACCATAAACTTATCTAAGTAGGGGCGGAAGACTCGGTTCATTATATCTATAAAGGAAGTAGGGGCATTGGTTAATCTAAACGGCATAACCAAAAACTCATAGTGTCCATATCTCGTACGAAATACAGACTTAGGAACATCGTCTGGCTTAATCTTTAACTAATGGTAACCCGAGCAGAGATCTTCGAAAACACTGTCGTACCTTAGAGCTAATCGAATAGGTCATCGATTCTAGATAGAGGATACTTGTTCTGACCTATGGCTTTATTGAGTTCACGGTAGTTGATGCACAGCCGCATCGTACCGTCTTTCTTTTTAATAAATAATACCGGGGCTCTCCATGGAAAGATACTGGGATGAATGTACCCGCGATCCAATAATTCCTGAAGTTGGACCTTCAGTTCCTTTAATTCTGCGGGAGCCATCCTGTACGGGCTCTAGAGATCGGTCTTGTATTCGGAATATATCGATGCAGAAATGTATCGATGCAAAACTCAATATCGCGGTCTGGTAGCATTACAGGTATTTCGTTCAGAAATAAATCCAGAAATTCGGCCATGACTTCAGTGTGAGCTGGGTTGGCACCTTCCTTACGTGTGTCTTGATAGAAGCTAAATACCCTTCGCAACCAGAATGTAACATCCGTTGGGCCGTGGCTGCAAAAATTACCATGGATGGCTTGGTCGATGTTGCACCGCACGAGTACGAGAATTCTATCTCTCTTGGTAGATGAAACACAACTCTCTTTCCAGCGCAATCGATCGTTGCACCACAAGCACTAACCCAATCCATTCCTAGAATAATATCATAATCCTTAATGTCGAGAACAAAGACATCCAGTGATAAGTTTCTTTCCCCAAAGCATATGTAGCCATCCCTACATATCAAGTTAGCAGGCATCTCTACCCCCGACGGAGTGCTAACATTAAGTCTTATATTTAACACAGATGTTTTCAGTTCATGTTCCATTACATAATTAGCAAATATGAAACTATGGGTAGCACCAGAGTCAAATAGTACCCGTACAAGAATGTTATTAAATATAAGTATACCTGTCACGACCGTATCAGAAGCGAAGGCCTCCTCCTAAGTCAAAGCATAGACTTGTCCTTGCGCACCATTTCTCTGATTCAAATTTTTCCCGATCTGAGATACCTGTGAGGCTTGCCCATGATTCTGTTGATTCTGTTGTGGAGGCTGCTGACACTGAGGGCCTTGATTTGCGATCGTTCCTTCGAACTTCCAAGCCCCGTGGTCCAGGCGACCGCATTTAAATCTCCCTCCCTCCGCGACTTGGCAATCTCTAGCGATGTGTCCCTTGTCGCGATACCTATAGCAGTATGCCCCACCTTGGTTGTTCCCCTGGATGTTGCCATTGTTCTGGCGCTTTGGAGCCTTATACCTTCCCCCCGAGTTTGATAGGTTATTATTGTAATTATGTACTGATGGGGCAACCGAAGCTGGCACAGGATAATGTATATCCAGCTCCTTTGTGCAGTCAAAAGATTCTTTGAAGGTCTTATACTTGTGGATTACCACTTGCGACTGTAGAGCAGGCCTGAGTCCCTGCTTGAAGCGACGAGCCTTGGCCGCTTCATCGACAAATCTGGTACTGGAATACTGAGACAGTCAAAATTTTTTTGCCTCATACTTCTTCACAGAAATATCACCCTGCTCCAGCTTGCTGAATTCTTGCTCTTTTCAGCGTTGTTCCTTTGAAAAAAAGTACTGTTCCAAAAAGGCTTCCTTGAACAACGGCCACATAATCTTTGTAGCCCCGTTCTCTCCAACAAGCATGCATTTTCGACTTTGCCACTAGTAGTGCGCATTGTGCACCAGCAATAAGAGCACGCATGACACCATCTTAAGCCCAGTTATGTTGAGGAGTTCAAGATGCTCCTCCACTTCAGCTACCCAATCCACCGCGACGGTGGCTTCTTCTGTCCCCTTGAACGAAATATTTTAAATATTCTTGAATTCTGCAACATCCGTGGCAAAATTTTTCTTTTTCGCCGGTTGGTTGTCATCCGTCCCAACGATGTCCATTGTCCTTGCAGTAAGGTCAATTGGGGCAGCTGCAGGCGTAGCATTAGAATTATTATCTACAACCGTCTGCATCATCTGTTACAGATCATTGATTTGTCTATGTTGGGCCTCTCCCAACTTTTGTTGTGCTTCCAGCATGTGCAACATCTGATCCATCTGATATATCGAAGGGGCTGATGATGTTGGCACTCTCGAACTACTTGGGTTCCCTTGTCCAGACTTTGTCATTTCTGCACCACACAAAAGAAAAATGTTAGTCTCATAAAGTATTATGGACTAATTGTATGGAGCATCTCATTTCGCGACAACAAAAAATCATGGCATCAAAATCAATCACTTGTGTCATTTTTAAAAACTTAAAAGCAAGAAGGTACAAGGAAGTAAACCCGTGCTATGATACCAATCTGTCATGCCTCGATTCCGCAAAACCAAACGTCCTCGCTTGGGCTTCCCACACCCCGGTCCTGTAGAGACGTCGTCCTCCCTTGGCGTAATATCGTACAAGCCTGGGGTTGCACTTGTACAAGGCATGCTCGTGCTTATTTTGTAACACAGATATTTGAAGATAGAGGATACATCATTCATAAAGAAATTGAACACACATTTGAAATAAAAATAGCTCTTTATTGATAATTCTCTGAAATAAAAACATAAGGCCCTTGAACGGCCGAGATAAAAATGGCAGACTTGGCTTACAACTTGCAGAAATATTGAAATAAGATACAATGTTGCTCCATACATCATATCCCTTTATTGAAATATTAAAACTCATGGTCCACCTTCAGTTAGAGTCTTTTTCTCCACTTGAAGCTTCAAGTGCAAGGCTTCTAAAGAGTCAGACCAAAACCTTCAATGTTCCCTCGCAGCAACCAAATCTCCAGCACCTGAGGATGCCCACAAACGTGGGTCAGTACGCAACCTGTACTGGTGAGCGACCGCAACCAATCTCACCTAAAAAGCCAACATTAAGTAAATATGTGAAAGTTGCAGTTATTATTGTGATCTTGTTATGTTGCCTTAAGTTCAATTAATAATTCATATCTCAAGAACATAAGGAACACATATATTTATCACCATATTTGGTGATTCTTACCCACGATCGTTTAGCCATCCATGTTTATGAATAATAACTTACTCTTCCTGCACAAGACATTATTAGCATGCACCCTGTCTATATGAAGGTCATTGGCTAAGCCATCACGACATTCTTAGAATTTTAGCACCCTGTTCAGTGCAGGAAGCTAGCCTCACTGAAGGTCCTGAACTTCTTATGCAATTACTTTAGCACCCATGTTCCCCCTAGGACAAAGCGGTTCCATGGCCTTGGTGCACCGCTTCAAGGAACCTACCCCTTGTGCACAAGTTTGTCTACGTCTATGCATGAATGCAACTAGCTAGTAAAAGAAAATATACAAATACAGAAACTTGATATAGTATTCCAGAGGCACATTGATTGTCTTAGCCACAGCCCACCATACTTACCGTCCAGTCCAGGGTCTTATTGATTGTCTTAGCCATAGCCCACCATACTTACTGCCCAGTCTAGGGTCTTATTGATTATCTTAGCCACAACCCACTTTAATTATCGCCCAGTCCAGGGTCTTTGCCACATAATCAATTATACTACAACACTCCCGTTCATAGTAATATAATTATTATCTTGCTTATCTTTCTGGATTCTTTGCTAGGTATCATTGATTGTCTTGTTAAGTGTGATGACTAAATTATTCATCGAAGGATCGAAGTTACTCACTAGTTGGTAAATTACTGAGAAAGAGAGATCTTCTTCGCGACTTCAAGCTTGGTTCACGGGTTTAGCTTCATTGGCATAAACAAGGGTTCGGGATCCTTCTTCTCTTTCTCTCAGTAATTCGATATATAAATGCAAGACAGTGAATGCATGCAATGAAAGTCGTTTATCAAAAATAATCATGAAAATATAAATCACAAAACCAACAATGAAAACCAACATCGAAAACCAACAGCACATGGGTCTTGAGGCATAGACCCTTATATGGAGTTCACTCCCAAAGACACCATACACTCCATCTTGGGAGCAACTTCTCATAATTTCATCCCATAACGAGGAACGGCTTCCCGTTTGTTTGTTCCGACCAATCGATACCGACAAAATTTTCCCATTCTCTAATTTTGACTCGGCTATTCAGCCGCTAGCCCAGTCCGTGCTCCACAACAGATCAGGGTACTACACATAGCATGTCTAAACGAATCACGAGATTCGAGATACGAAGGGATAATAATGAATATACCTTCCGTATCGAACATATGCGGATACCAAGACTAGATATCGTCCTCGCGCTCCCACATCGACTCTCCCAAAGGGTGATGACCCCAAGCAACTTGGACAAGATAAATAGTCATATTCTTGAGCACCTTCTCCCTTCGGTCCAAAATGGATACGGGTTGTTCATCATAAGATAAGTCGGTACCAACGACTAGCTCGGAATGGTCGAGGATATGACTCGGATCCGGGATATGCCTACACTACTGAGATACATGAAATACAGTGTGCACCTCACGTAGCAAAGACGGAAGGACAAGACGATAAGAAATAGCGTCCACACGCACGAGGATATCGAACGGACCGACATATCGTAGACTAAGCTTTCCGCGAACCCCGAATCTTATGACTCCACGGGTTGGCAAAATTCGCAAGAACACGTAGTCGACAACATAAAACATTAAAGGCCTATGATGCTGATTTTCCCAATGCCGATGCCTATCTTGCGCAACCCGAAGTCTCTCTCTGATCTACTTGACAACTTCTACTATCTGCATGATCATCTCAGGACCTAACATTTTTTGCTCACCAATATCATCCTATGCCAATGGTGACCTGCACTTCCTCCCATATAACACTTCGAATGGTGCCATCTAAATACTTGCTTGATAACTATTGTTGTATGAGAACTCAACGAGATGAATGTGATCTTCCCAAGACCCTCCAAAATCTAAAGTACATGCTCATAGCATATCTTCCAGGGTCTTGATGGTTCTCTCTGATTGCCCGTCTGTTTGTGGATGGTAAGCTGTACTGAATCTTAACTTGGTGCCTAAACTCTGGTGCAAACTCTTCCAAAAATATAAAATGAACCGAGTGTCTCGATCGGATACAATACTCACTGGGATGCCGTACTGACTTACTATCTATCGCATGTACATCTCTGCTAACTTCTCTGTGGATTATCCTACTCGAAAAGGAAGAAACGATCTACTTTTGTGAGAGAATATACTATTACCCAAACTGCATCACGACCAGTTGGGGATCTAGGTAAACCGGTCACTAAGTCTATCGTGATATATTTCTACTTCCACTTTAGAATATGAAGCGGATGTAATAATCATGCCAGTCTTTGTTGGTCGGCCTTCACTTGCTGACATACCAAACACCGGAAAACAAATCGTGTTATCTCCCTCTTTATCTAGTTCCACCAGAAATATTTCTTGATGTCTTGATACATCTTGGTACCTCTTAGATGAATTGAATACTGTAAACTGTGCACCTTGGTCATTACTTCTTGTCGGATATCTCCATTTGATACATATAGATGATTTACAAACCTAAGAGTCCCATGTTCATGAATCTTCAACTCTTTCCTGAGACCAGGCTCACATTCCGCCCGAAGCTTCTAAATTTTTGGATCCTCCACCTGAGCTGCCTTAATTCTCTCAACCAAGGTAGACTGAATCTGTAAACTAGCCAATACTCCTACGTCCTACAGAAGTACTATCTCGATCCTCATTTCTCGAAGATCTTCTTGTTTGAATAAACAAATTGAAGGAAGAAGAGGGTTTATACGAAACCTTTCTTTTTGTTTACAAACAAGAAAAAGAGTATAATTAATCCTATACGAGGATGTTAAGTACAATAAAAATGATTCTGGGGAATAATTTCTATAGGAGTCTGATCTATGGTCGATCACTTTGTTCCTTGGACTACACGATGATGAAGAAGTGCTGTAGAAGAAGAGAAAGCTTCAAAAGTTGCAAGTAAGATTGAATTCTCGTTGCCAAAGTTGTTAATCAACACTCTCTGTCTGTACTCTCGGTCTCTGATCTCTTGATCCTCCTTCCTGATTAGGGGTCTCTATTTATAGAGATCAGTCAAATAACTGTCCAGTTGGCGTAGAAGCCAAACTGTGAAGAAAGTTGCACCTTTTATGCGGCGGTTATAATAACTGCTACCCACATTCCAATTGTCTTCTGAATATGCGTATGACACATATTCCTCTATAAGGTAACGCATATAACCGCTTCTAGAATATCACGGCATGCGAGCCACATAGGTAACTGCCCCTACGTAAAGATGGTTGGCGTAAAATCCAAAAAACTATCGTGTTAGCGTAAAAGCCAAATAACTGTCTTGTTAGCATAAAAGCCAAATAGCTATCTTGGTGGCGTAAAAGCCAAATAACTGTCTTGTTGGCATAAAAGCCAAAGAGCTATCTTGTTGGCGTAAAAGCCAAACTCTGCGTAAAACTTGATAATTCATGAATAATAGATAACCAGCATAAAATAGCCAATTATCCATCATGACTGAGGTTTTGAGCGTATTCTGGGCTAAGTAGCCTTATCACGTACCTTTGCAAATATAGCCGAGTTGGCGTATTTTGAGTAGATAGCATACGGCGTACTCCTATAGTTGAAAATAGTCGGGTTGGTGTAAAATGCAAGGATGGTGATGTGAGCGTATTAGTCACAGTTTTAGCTCTCCCCATCCTGACAAAATCTGAAGAATAGAACCAAATCTAGTGAATTAAATGCAGAGATATGCCTCCATCTCGTGCATTAAATACAGAGATATGCCTCGATATGTGTATGAGAAACAGCTTTTGACGTGGCGCCTGATTTTGTCTCATCTTGAGCGTAAAAACTCATTTATGCCCATGTAGAATAGGCAACATATTCTTTAAATGCGTAAAAATGACTTGTATCAAGAATATATCACTAAACGACAACCCGGGTCTCTGTGCAAAATCATCATCACAGCCGTCCTCTCGATCACTGTGCAGTACTTTTGTCAGGAGTCAGGATCACTGGTTTGTCTGACAAAATTCATCCGAGGAATACGAAGAGTTCCTCGTACAAATTTATGCTGCATTAAAAACAAACGTATTTTAAACTCTACGCGGGAAGGTAAAGCAACATTTTGCGCGGAACAGCGTTGAAGCACTACTTTACGCGGACAGCTCTAAAGTCACATTTTACGCCACACAATTCTGAAGCTCCGTTTTATGCGTACTGCTCTGAAGCTCTACTTTACGCCAGACAGCTCTGAAGCCTTGTTTTACGCTTATAACTCTAAAGTCATATTTTACGCCACACAGCCTTGAAGCTCTGTTTTATGCGGACTTCCTGTATGTTAGGGGTTTTGACTGTATAATATGCGTACAATTCTCCAATATATTTCATGCTTCTACAAGACCCCCTTTAAAGTTTTCAAATTCCTCGTAATTTAAAATAATTTGAATGAAGCATGAAATTGTCAAATTTGACTCGTTCTTCGAGGCTGATTTTGCGGTGATATTTAAGAAGTTGTTGGGATTTTGTATGTTCTCTTCTGCCTATATAAGGGCAAGCAAATGAACTTGTTTTTCCATACTTCATTTACCAAAAAGATGGCTGCTGAGATTCATCGGGCTGAACCGAGAAAGAAGAAGATTATGCTCTTCCAGCACATAAGAAGCCGTAAAAAGAGATGTCTTCGAGCAAATATTCTCTGCAATAATGGACCATGGAAGGATATCATAGCTTCCTTTGCTCGAGATAATCAGCAATTTTATATAGCGATTCGCCAAAGAGAGAGGAAGGGTCATATTAGACCACACAGCTTGCTAGCTGTATTTTCCTCTTTTATGAAGATGGACCCTGGTGGGCAGCTTGGCCGTGTCTTCCAGTATTGTGTTAGGTTTGAATCACTAACACAAATCTGAGCATGGCCGCCGATGACGTATGGGGGGTGGGCTTGAATAATACAGGCCCAGTTCTGTATCCTCCCGCCATTAATTATTTTCTTGGCCCCCGGCCGAAGAAGCTGACGAAGTGCTGTAGAAGAAGAAATGAAGATCTCCGTCAGACGAGAACCTAGCGTAATAGATTTCCGTCATATGTAATCATGATCTTGAGTATTAATGAAAAAAATCCTTTGTAAAAAATGGATTTCCATCATATGTAATCATGATTAATAAACTTGTCTTCTTTTACGCACTATTGATTTGCCATATTGCTGTGAGGAAGTCTGACAATATGCAGCTTCAACATGCTTGAGTAATTTGTACGCAGACTCTGATAAATATGCCTCCAGTCACGTCCCAACTTTTACACGTAGAGGAAGATGCGTAAAAAAGTTCTTTAGCATTTAAATTGTCTTGAAGATCCAATTGTCATGCTGTTTTTGACGAGGAGTCACATAAAATTCTAAACTGTTCTTTCTCCTTCAAAATGTGAAGAAGATCTGTTCAGAACATCATCTTCGAAAATGGCTTCTCGAAAGATTCTCGAGACAGGGCAAAAAATGTCCGCCAAACAGGCCATCCCTGAACTAGATTCTGGCTAAACTTCGAATGAACTATCAATGGCCAAGTAAGAAAAGTCCCCTTCCAGTGAAGACGGACACTTGCAGAGAACTCCTTGGCCCTTCGTCTGATGAAGTCCTTTCGACTGAGGAAGAAGAGCATTTTCTGCGTCAACTCTTGTAACTGGCTTTTTCAAGCGTAAAACCCAAATTATCAAGATATACACGTATTATGCTAACTGATCCATTCCGCATAATTTAAGATGCGCGTAAAATCATAGATCCGTAGCATTTGAGTGTAAAATTATAGATCTGTAGCTTCTGAGCTTCTGAGCATAAAATCGTAGATCTGTAGCTTCTGAGGATAAAATCGTAGATCTGTAGCTTCTGAGCGTAAAATCGTAGATCTGTAGCTTCTGAGCGTAAAATCGTAGATCTGTAGCTTCTGAGCGTAAAATTGTAGATCCTTACTCTACGCATAAAAAATCTAGGCGTAAAATCAGGGATCTGTTACGCAGCTTGACTATCTGTCTTCCTTTTCAAATGATCGGCTGACGTGGTCCCAAATCATAACCGACTACTAAAAATTGAATTTGGTTAAGGATTCGGAGAGTCACTTGAACTCTATAAATATGCCTAGGTCATGAGAGAGAAAAACCCTTCATCTTTCTCTACAAAACCCATCATCTCTTTCTGAAAAAAACTCTTTGTCTCTTTCTAAAAAAAACTCAGATTCGCCATGGCACCAAAACAGATCTCCATCGCTAAGGGAAAGAAAGTCGATTCATCATCTTGCTCCACTGCTCAAGCATGAGCGAATCCTACTAGGCCAAGCGAGCCTCGTTCTGAACGAAGTGCTCTGCCGTCTATATGTGCATCGGGCATCACAGGTAAAACTTTGAGAAAAATAAAAACCCTCCGCACACGCTGTACGTGTATACGCAAGTACGTCCACATTCTTAACGTGTCAGCATAAAACTCTATATTTTTGCAGTCTGGCGTAAAAACTCAGACTGTCAAATTTTGGCGTATACTGCAAACCTGGCGTTTTACACATTGGAAGTAAATTCCAGCGTAAAACTCAAATTTTTGTAGTCTGGCATAAAAATGCAGACTGTTAGGTTTTGGTGTGTACTACAAACCTTGCGTTTTACGCACTGAAAGTAAATTCCAGCGTAAAACTCAAATTTTTGTAGTCTGACGTAAATACTCAGACTATCATGTTTTGGCGTATACTGCAAGAGTGTACACCTTACGTTTTATGCGCTGAAAGTAAATTCCAGCATAAAACTGACTTATTCTCTTGCTTTTTGCAGTGGACCTACAGATCCCTCCTCTGGCTGAAGTAATGGACTCTGCTGCTGGAATGTTGAATTTCAACTACTTGGAAGACTTGTCCCACGTGACTTTCCCCATCTTTGGAAACGAGTATCCTCAAGAAAGGGGAACTTTGATCTCGGCCCAAGGAGAAAGAATGTTGCTGAGTATGATCACTGGGGAACCTTTGACATACATAGATGGGACTGAATATAAGAAACCAGCTTTTTTATTTGGGGATGTTATTGATAAGCAATCCCAAACGAAGCCCAAGAAGGAAGACAAGGTATTCTCTGCTGAGGGCCCGGTTATGTACCTGCCAAAGATGTCCATGGACTATCCTATTTCTGTATTCTTCTATGCCACACATCCCAGAAGGATGTCATGGACTACGACTGCTGATCTTCATGGGCAGCCAGGGAAGATCTTTTATAAGAAAGGATTAAACCAAGGATCCTTTGTAAGTAGTCCCTCCGGCCCTGTTATGCACTTCAGAGGATTACTACCAGGCAGCGTCCCTAGTGGGGACTCCTCTTTGATCCAGCCATTTCAAATGGCAACTTTCTACAATAAATTCATGGGGCAGGGAGGAGTGTATCCCAGGGCTAACCCTCGCACCAGTGGATGGCTTAGCCCCCACAATCTTCGATGGGCCAGTTTAACTGCATGGGCTCTGAAGCACTTTCAGATGGAGCTGGAAAGTATCAACTTACTTGAGGCTGTCAATGCTACTACTGTTGGGCTGCCTATCAATCCCAATTTGTTCTTGGCTTTGATGGAGCGATATAACTCGCTAACTGGAACTTTTGCCACTCTGATAGGTGAGTTGGGCCTAGCCCTTCATGAGATGGCAGATATCTCAAGGCTGCCAATGGGAGACATTCCTTATGAAGAGTATGTCCCCACCAACAAAGAGTTGAAGGATACCAACCCTCGGGTAGTGGCAGTATACCAAGAGCTGATGAGCCACTGTCTTGCATGTACCACCTTCTACAGAGAGCCTTCTGACTTAGCCCATATTAAAAAATGGGTATCCTACCTCTTCTTCCATCAGGCTAGAAACGCCAAGCAGGACAAGGTTGTAGATAGCAAAGACAAACCTTTGAACCCTTTGAGCATTCTTAATGACAACACAATCGATGATCTCATTGAAGATGCAGAGGCTCCAGACTATGTTCTGAATGAAGAGATAGGGGGTTATCCTGCAGGAACCAAAGCCTACAGTTATACGAGGCATTGCCGAAAGCCTCTGTCAAGAGAAGCTCAACTGGCTGGCTTCTTTTTTACTTGGCTACGCCGATGGGTGGTACCTGGCATCGCGTCTGCGGATCGCATTCATCGCAACACCTTATAGCCCGTAGTGCATTTTGGTATTTGGAGCAAGATTGGGCCTGCTCCCTGCCATGGTATGCAGGATACAAGCTAGCCTGAGGGCTATTACTGATGGGCTGTTGGCCGATACTACACAGCGTGAAGGATATCCTAGAGTAGAATTACCATTCTTATATCTGATGGGATGGTTAATCCTTCACAACACCAGAGTGATGTCTCCCAGATCTGCCAGTGGTTCTGGCAATAACTTCTTGTTGAATTACAAGAATTCTTCTTGGAATGTGACTAGTGTCATAGATTGTCGACTAGCACTAAATTTTGCCCATAGTTGGAAATTCTTCTACACCGTCCCCCCCGAACATATCAATCAACACGGGACTAAACTTCAGGATGTAGGTCAGGGGAAGACTATTCTTTCTCCTGAAGCCTTTTACTGGTTGGTCTGTATTAGACCTTCCCACTTGCTGTACAGAAGTGAAGACTACTGCTACTTGGAGCCTTATCTGCCTAGCTGTTTCGCCAGGCAATTTGGGTATGATCAGTTGCACATGGGAATCCCATCACCAGCTTCAAATTCAAAGGTGGACTTATTGATGGTGCTAGAGGGTGGAGTTATTTCATCATGGGTTATACTGGAGCAACCTTTGCTGTGCCCGCGACTTCTCTCTCCATGGAGTTGCACATTCTTTATTCATATGCACAGTTTTATGTGTCCATCAATACCTTCTATCGTGATTTTGATGTACATGGAAGTTTCAGAATGCCCTCCCATAAGTCCACTGGAAGAGAGGAGATACTATCTGTCTCCTCTGATAAAGGTGATAAAGTTACTGGTGCAGATAATTTTTTATTGATTTTACCGAGAGGCGTAATAGCTCCCCCAGCAGAGCCTCTTATAATTTCCAATAAATGAAAGGCTTCTACTCTGAAAGAGCCTTCCCCCTGCAAGAAGAAGCAGATTACAAAAGGTTCTAAAAGAATTTCCACCAAGGGGGCCTCTTCCAGAAGTGAGCCTATTGTTTTCCCTGTTAGGGATGATTATTTGATTAGGGATCCTTCACCTTTTAAAGAAGGAACCTCCATAGTTCCAGCTGAAAGTGCTGGAGATTCTTTGCCCGTGACTGCAGCCGCTACCATCGTTACTGGTGGTGCTTCTATATCGCATTCGAGGCCGAGCTTAATAATGATCAGTATACCTTTACTAAGACAAATAATGGGGCCAGCCCCTCCTTCATCTGTAAGTATTTCAAGCGAGATTCCCCTCGATGAGCCTCGAGTAGATCTGGGTGATGACTGGGATGACTACCTTCAAGCGTCAGTTGATGTACCCTCCTCTCCAGGTATGACAGCTTGTTTAGCATCATTAAGAAATAATTTAGCTATACAGGCTGCAGACGCAGTATACATACCATCAGCCATGGGTAAATGTTGTCTTCACACTTTTTTCAGGAAAATTTAACATCAAATTGATATTAACTTTCTCTTATCTTAGTTTCAGGCGAAGACATTTTTGGGGAGGGCAGAGCTGAAGCAACCTCTGATTTTGTTACGGATCCAGCTAATGAAACGACGGTGACCACCGTCGAAGAAACATATCTTGAAGCCGTTGATCTTTCATCCCCAACATTCTCGGGTATAATCTCGTCAGCAGCAGTTCAAATAATATCAGAGGTGGATGAACCCACCATCTCGTCTGTGCCTCCTTCGTCGAGCACGCCAGCAACTTTAACTATTATTGGTGTCCCTTCTTTTGTCACGCCATCTTTTGAAGCAACGACTGTGGCAACATCCTCTGTAGTCATTCCAGATAGGAGGTTTACCGATATTGCGGCCACTCCCAGCGTACATTCGATCTTTGCTACGCTAGTTGAACTATACACTAGCATATTCTACCTCACTTTGAAAGAATTGATATCCATGGTGCTGGAGAAGAATCTAGGCTTTGATGCTCTGAAGACGTCCTCCAAGCTCACTATAGCGCCGATTAGAAATTTCAATGACGCTAAAAGAGCTAATGCGCTAGAGCTAATGGTTAATGGTTTAGAACAACCCATTAACGAATATTTGTAACTATCTCGAGGCAGCATCGATGCCTTGGTTTAGGCTGAGTATGACTCCCTAACTGCTGAACTTGCTCAGAGGACAGAAAATCCAAACAAATCCATCCAGGAATATCAACAAAAGATGAAGAAAGAGCAAGCAGTATTGATGGAGACTATTCCTTAGCTAGTTCAGTGCCGTATGGAATGTGAGGGGTATGAAGTAAGGGTTCAAGAATTGGAAGCTGAACTTGCTCAAACCAGAGAGAGGCTTCTCAAAGCATCGCTAGTTCATGATGTCTTGGATGGCCAAGTGAATATAGCTCAACAGAACTTGACCCGTGTGGGTGTTATTCATGCAAGTTTTGTTGATTCTCTGTCCGAGCTATCCCTCTTGAGCAATGACGAAGCAAGGCTGGAACTGGCTCGCACCAATATCTTAAACTCCAGGAATAAGAGGATGGCTGCTTTGGCGCAACAGATCCGCGATTTAACTGCTCTTCCCCAATGATGTACTTTTTTGCTCCTTTTGTAATTTGTTATTCCCAGAGATAATAAAGATACATTTTCTGACTTTGTTGACCCATCACTTTAGAATATAAATGATAGGCTAAGATGAAAGTGATATCAGAGGTAATATGGACATGATATACTTTCGGTGAGGTTTAGCTGAATATATCTATTCAGAGGTAATATGGAATGATAGACTATGATCCAACTAAATTTGTATACAAAACACTATCAGAGATAATATGGACGTGATAGGTTTTGAAGTTTTAAATTAGTTAATCATATCTATTCAGAGGTCATAAGAACATGATAGAATATGATTCAACCAATCTTTGTATGTAGTATCATCAGAATAAGATCTTCATCATACCCTGTTAAGTAAGGGAGATCAAGCATAGTACTTCTTCAGGAATTTGCCATTGATAGGAGCCATTATCAAATCTCCATTAGGCTTGGTTAATCTGTAAGCGCCATTCAAAAATATCGTTTCAATCACATAAGGGCCTTCCCATTTGGGCTAAAATTTGCCCTTACTCTTGTGTGTAATGATCATTGGCCTCTTCACAGCTAACACTAGCTCACCAACTTTGAACACTCTTTCCTTCACTTTTTGATTAAAAGCTCTGGAGATGCGCGCCTGGTAGAACTCGATGCGTTGTTGAGCTTGAAGGCGTTTCTTGTCTAACCCTTCTAGCTCTTAAAGTCTTAAATGATTATTATTTTCCTGAGTCAGATCATTAGCCACTGCTATTCTGAGTGATGGAATTTGAATTTCAATAGGGAGAACTACTTCACACCCATAAACCAATGAAAATGGGGTACAACCCATTGGTGTTCGTACCGTTGTGCGGTATACCCATAAAAATTCCTCCAATTTCTCGTTCCAATCTTTTTTGTTCGAAGAGACAAACTTCTTCAAGAGTTTGATGATGGTTTTGTTGAAGGCTTCCGCCAAACATTAGCAGCAGGATTATATGCCGTTGAGGCCATATTTTGTATCCGATTTTTATCGCAAAATCGGTGAAATGCTTGACTGATGAATTGAGGCCCATTGTCATGAATTATCCTTCGGGGTATCCCAAAGCGATAAATTACATGATGCTTGATAAATCTGATCACATTAGATGTCTTTACCTCATCGAGAGGGATAGCCTCCGCCCATTTGGAGAAATAATCAGTGATGGCCAATATAAATCGATGTCCTCTGGAAGATGAAGGATGAATAGGACCAATGATATCCATACCCCATGCTTCAAAGGGCCATGATGCAATAGTAGGATGTAAATACTCAGAAGGTTGATGTATGAAATCTGCATGAACCTGACAGGCTTTGCATTTTCTTGCATATTCTACGGCATCTGCAATCATGGTAGGCCAGTAGTAGCCCATCCTCCTGATACGATCCTGTAACTTAGGACCGGGTTGATGTGCTCCACATACTCTATCATGAGCTTCTCGGATAACCCGCTTTGAATCATCATCAAAGAGACATCGTAATAATAGTCCATCATATGTACGGTGATACAAACTTTGTGAAGAAGCATCAAAATAGAAATATAGCGATCGCCTTTTGATAGATACTGCTTCTTTAGGATCCTCTGGTAAGATTCTATATGACACGAAGTCTATAAAGGGACTTCTCCAATCTCTCTTAGGAAGATCCATATTTATAACATAGCTGCGTTCTATGTGAAAATTATTTTTCACACAAAACAAATCTCTGTTAAGAAGGATCACCGAATTATGCCTTCTTATAGGAATAGCTAGATCTGCAGCAAGACTGGCCAGAGCATCAGCTTCCAAATTTTGAGATCGAGGAACATGTTCTAAGAAGAATCCTTTAAAAGACATTGCTATTTTGATCGCTGTTTGGTGATAAAGAATAAGATCCGGATTGTGGACTTCATATATTCCTCTGACCTGATTGACGATTAGCTGAGAATCACCAAAAGCATCCAAATATTCAACATCCAATTCCTTAGCCACTTGAAGTCCGATTAGTAGAGCATTATACTCTGCCACATTATTAGAGCATGGTTCACTAAGAGAATATGCTCGATAGATGACGAGTTTATCAGGAGTCACCAGGATAATTCTTACTCCTGAAACCACGTTTCCCTTGGGACCAGTCCTGGAAGCACCATCAAAGAATAGTTGTTATTTATCTCCTTCCATTGCCGAATTATATTCTGTAACTTCGTCGAAAATGTCCTCGTATAATTTGGAGGTTTCCGAAATTGGGTGGGCAGCTAAGAAATCAGCCAAAGCTTGACCTTTCATGGACTTCTGAGGGACGTACACCATATCATACGGTGTTAGTAGTATTGCCCAAGTCGCGAGTCGGGAATTAATAATACTTGGCTTATTCATTAATATCCGAAGTAGATTAATTCTGGAGATGATATGAATAGTTTGGCCCGTCACGTAATGTCACGTCTTCTGAATGGCAAACATTAGGGCCAAGCATTCTTTTTCCACTGGGTTATACCTGTGTTCTGCTCCGACCATCATCCTGCTTAGATAGTATATAGCCTGTTCATAACCCTCATTATTCTTCTGTGTTAGGAGAGCCCCTAAAGAATGATCCATTGCTCGAACATACAGCAAAAATGGTCTTCCTATGACGGGAGACACCAGAACTGGAGGATTAGTAAGATAGCATTTGATGTCATTAAACGCTTGCTGACAGGCTTCATCCCATACAAATGACACACCTTTCTTCATTAGACGAGAAAAAGGTTGACATCTTCCAGAGAGATTGGATATGAATCTCCTGATATAAGCTAGACGACCTTGAAATCTCTTGAGTTCTCTGAGATTACGGGGCAGTCGTATTTCTAGGATAACTTTTACTTTATCAGGGTCAACTTGAATGCCTTTAGCAGTAATGACAAATCCCAGAAATTTGCTACTGGACACACCAAGAAAGGACTTTGTAGGGTTCATTTTGAGTTGATGTTGGCGCATCAAATCAAATATTGTCTTCAAGTCTTGGATATGATTATCCTTGAGGCAGCTTTTGACAGCAATATCATCTACGTAACATTCTACTGTTTTGCGTAAATGCTCATGGAATATGTTACTCATAGCTAGTTGATATGTGGCCCCGGCATTCTTCAATCCAAAAGCCATGACTGTATAGCAATATACCCCTAAGGGTGTACGAAAGGCAGTATGCTTCTCATCTTCAGGATTCATCTTAATTTGATTATATCCTGAAAATCCGTCCATGAAAGACATGCGCTCAAAACCGCACGTATTATCGATCATAACGTCTGTAATAGGAAGAGGGAACTCATCTTTAGGGCAGGCCGCATTTAGGTCTCAAAAGTCGATGCAAACACAAACTTTTCTATTTTTCTTCATAACTGGGACAACGTTAGCGACCCAGTTGGGATGTTGTTCTTCCCGGATGAACCCACATGCTATTAGTTTCTTGATTTTAGCTTCAATGGCATCCATCATATCAGGGCAGAACCGGCGTTGGTGTTGCTTTACAGGCTTTGAGTTGGACAATATATTGAGTTTATGGGTAGCCACTTTTGGATCAAGACCTGGCATATCCTTATAATTCCAAGCAAAGACATCGATATATTCTTTTATCAGCTAGATCATTTCTTTTTTTTCTTCTTCAGAAATATTATTACTGATAAATATCGTCTTTGGTGAAAATTTATCCCCAACATTGACTTGGATAACCTTGTCTTCAGTGGGTGGTTCATTTTGTTCAAACCGGAGTTCCCATTGTGTATCTATTTGCTGTGCCCAGGATTCATTTTTAAATGGTCCAGATTCTTGTTCCTCTGTTTCAAGGGAATCTGTCAACACCATATTTACTGATAATCCCAGTTCGAATCCATCATCTGAATCGGAGGATGACAAATCATCTTGAGAAGAAGAAATGGTCTCATCACTTGACTCAGAGTTGTTTGAAGTTGCAAGAGATGTGTTATACCCTAACCCGAAACGAGTTCGTTGACAGTAAGGATCACCATGCAATGGCATTCGTCTGCCTTTTCCATAGTTGAGGCCTGGCTCCAACTGTAAATAATAACCCATGTTTTGCATAATCTTTAAAGCATGTGGGCTATATCTGTGGATTTGCATCTTCCCAACATCAGACTCGTGAGAATCCTCTTGGACAATCGGTCTATTCCGAATTCGACCAAAGACTATTGGACGCTAATCGTTGCGAGTAGGTGGAACAATAAAGATAAAATCTTCATGTGGCCCATATGTCGTGACGACATTAGAAGTTGACGCTACTTCCCACACATATGGATAATAGAAGTACATAGCTTCCACGAATTTTTGTGCTATAGGTTCTATATCTTCATGAGGAGAAAATTCTTAATTAGGAAATTGGGCGTCAGTATACTGGAAAAGAGAATCTTTATTATCATCAGAAACCAAGTTCTCGGTTATATTTATATCAGCCGACTGCTTGTTGCGCCTAAGGTCAATGACCAAAGGTGGAGGTTTCTTGTTCAGATTGATCACTAGAGGATCATTTCCTCCTTCCGATTTTGTTTTGCCCAAGTGAATAGTCATAGGTTCCATGACTTTCGGACGGGTAGTCCGCCCTTTCACCTGGATTGACAAAGGTTGCTCAGCAGATGATTATCCTGGCTCCTGATGGGATTCCTCCTCCATCTTGCCTGATGCCTCCTTCATGTAGTCTTGGGTGTACAATATGGCATCAGAATAATAGGACTCAACTCCTTTGAACGGGTTGAGATCAGTGAATTATGTCTTTACTGTTCCTTGAGCATCTACATATTTAAAACATTGATGTAGAGTTGAAGAAATAATATTGTGATCATGGATCCATGGTCTATCCAACAGAATGTTGTAAGACACCTCCGAATCAATGACGTAGCATGTAGCCAATGATCTAAGGTCACCAATCTGGATCCTTAGACGAATCTTTCCCAATGGTCTACTTTTCCTGGCATTGAAGCCCACAATTGTAGTGGTAGTGTAAGCCAGTTCACTGGTAGGAATTCTCAATGGTCTTAGCAGACTATGAGGGATAATGGTGATCGACGATCCCGGATCTATGTGAATCCGGTCTACCTCAATGGAGCCGATGTATCCTGTGTAATAAAGAGGCCTGTCATATTTGTTATGCTTCAACAACATGTCATCTTGGGTGAAAGTGATATTAGGGACCATTTCCATCACACTATGGCATTGAGGACATGCCACAGGCTCTTTATCAAGGGACTTGAGTTGGGTCAAGCATACATCTGCTTGCATTAATGCTTCACTCAAGGCTTGACGAATGTCTTTGGATAGCCGAAGTAGCTCAAAAATGGACAATCTGGCTGGAGTATTAACCAACTGAGCCAAGATGTCGAAGTTATATGGTTTCTCTAAACCTTTGTTTTGAATATTCTTCAAAGGTTTATCGAAACAAACTTCTTTTTGCTTGCCTTTGTCCACCGAAGTTGGTTTAAAAGGACCTCCCTCTGGCATAACAGGTTCAGGCTCTGGAGGTTTGGCAACTGAAGTGTCTGCCGTTGCTTCCTCCTGGTTCCCTCCATAGTCTTTGAGGTAGGTTTTTCCTGACTGGGTTCCGGTTGCCAAAGCCTCTTCTTCCGATGCCGGGGATATTCCAACCATATGGCATGGTTTACATCTTGAGTTCTTCTTAGACTTAGCTTTAGCAGCTTGAGTATCTTCCTCAATTTCTGATACCAGATCAGGGTGAACCTACATGATCTCCCCACGCTTGGTAGTTAGGGGCACTAAGTCATGATTTTGACCCCTGGTAGGAGGGAGATTAACGATGTTTATTATTTCCCGTAGAATAGGTACCACACCATCCGGTACTTCTTTAGGAGGAAGATTGCCAAATTGGAGTGAGATCATATTTGCAGTGATCGTCTTCTCGTTATTACGCAGAGTGATGGCCTTGGCGTCGATCAACTCCTGGATTTTCCTTTTCAGCACATAGCATGCCTTTGTGGGATAATGTATGTATCTGTGAAAAATGCAGTACTTAGGGTTATTTGTAATGCCGACTTCATTTGGACGCTTTATCTTTGGTAGAGTAAGCTTGCCACTTTTGACTAGACAATCAAATATGCTCGGAATATCATCGTCGTCAAAAGAATATTCTTATTTAGGCCTGGAAGTCCCAGGATTCGTCGGCATAGTTACCAGAGTATTTTTCCTGGATGTGTTGATTGCCAGGGATTCCTTTCCTTTTGAACTACGAGTATGGTCATTATTGGAAGATGAACGCTTCCCTCTATTAGAGGTAGAGATCATGATTCCGTTGTCACGAGCCTTCCGACTGTTATCTTCAGCAGCTACTGCCGATATGATAAATGAGGCCCAATCATGGAACTGATATGGTCCCGTGAATACTGAGATCAGTGGGAGAAGGTTCTTCCTACAAATGTCCACCAAGGCTGAATCTGGAACCCCAGGAGGCATCTGTAAGGTAGCCTGACGAAAACGTTCAATGAAAGTACGAACATTTTCTTTTTCCTTCTGCTTTACTTCGATGAGTGATGACATAGACATGTCCATTCCTCCCTCGTAGAATCGAGCGAAGAATAGAGTCTTGAAATCTTCAAAAGAAGTAATATAGTTGTCAGATAAACTACGACACCATTGGTAAGCTACTCCAGACAGACAGCCCTTAAACACTCGAGTAAGAAGGGTGTCATTTTCCTGCAACAATACCGTCATCATGCTGAAGTAGTTCATATACTGGCTTGGCGACGTCTTTCCTTCAAACAAAACCATAGCCTGTGGTTTATATTTTGGCGGGAAAGGGATCTCATCCCAGACAGCTGGATATGGCTGGTTAATTCCCAACTTCTTGAGCTGATCTTTATGCTTCAAGGCATCAAATTGGGCTTTTAATTCCTGAACTGCCTGTATCGGATCTTCAGTTGGGAAAGGGACAGCAGAGAGGTGAGAGATCGGATGTATTATAACTCCAACAGGAGGTAATACATTCTCTGGGTTGAGAGGTTGAGGAGCAGCTGATTCTTGATTTTGAACAGGCTCCTGGCTTGCATTGGCTGATGGTATATCTACCCCCACATGTACTTGCGTCGGAGGAATTGGTGTTTGAGCCATTGCAGCTGCATGTTGGGTCACCATCATTTGGCGCATACTCTCCATCATGGTATGCATCTCTTTAAGCGATGCTTCCAATACAGCGATGCGTTGTTCAGTACTTCCTGATGGGGAGGCCTCTTTATGTTCATCTCCAACGGCATAAACTTCCATTTCTCTGGAAGCCACTGAGGCATTAGTATAGATCTCTGTAGAGATTGAGTCTATACTTTCAGCATCAAATTCAGAAAGCTGGCGACCCCCAGTGTCGGAATTAGAAGAATATGAAGTCGATTGTCGTGACCTCGAGCAGGTATTTCGAAAAATACCTTCTTCAAAAGTCTCAATCAGTCTGTCAAATCTCCTTTAGCTTGGAGTTCTAGAGGGATGACGTCTTGAACTTGACCTTCCTCTAGGAATATGCGAAGCCATGTTTACTGACGCAAATATTGGTTCTTCTTCCTGTAAGGACAAAGAGTAGTTCAACCGGTCGAAAACTGACCGTTTTGCTTTAGAACAGCAATAGTTAATTACAACCTTATGGCTATTATAATAATGTTTTCTAGGGGGTGTAATAGACAAGATAGGAGATCCCCTGTCTTTGCATTTCTGGATAAAGAAATTACGCAAATCAGGGGGGTTACCAGAAGAAGAAGAAGAAGGCTTATTCTGCCTTTTTATATCAGTAGGAAGGTAGAGATTAGGAACCATAACCCTTTCTCTGCCATAGGAATACAACAGTTCACCCATGTGAGTAGCATATGATCCATCATCCGTCTGAGGAGCATATTTTTCTGTGAAACTGGTCTTCTTTACGCGGACAGACTAATCTTGGCGTAATTTAGAGTTTTGCACAGATTCGCTTAAAACAGGGAGAGTCCTCAAACGGCCTCCAACGTCACGCGTAATCTGAAGAGTGGGAACTTTTTTCTCTTGTGGGCGTACAAGCGTAGAGGTTGGGAGATTCGCCACTTGTTCTCCCTTGATGTGATCAAAGGGTCTATCTGCCTCATCATAGACGGGAGATATAGTTTTACGCGCAGGGCGCGTTTAAAATTTCCGAATTGGCACTGAGGCTTTGCCGGAAATTTTGTCTGCCACGTCACAGATGGGAGACGAAGGTTTATGCACAGGGCGCATTTGAAACTTCTGGATTGGCACTGACGCATTGCCAGAAGTCTTGTCTGCCACGTTACAAACGTGAGACAATTTTACGCGCAGGGCGTGTCTGAGGCTTCTGGATTGGCACTGAGGCATTGCCAGAAGTCTTATCTGCCACATCACAGATGGAAGACAAATTTTTACGCACAGGGCGTGTAGGCTGTGTTGTCACAACCATGTTGATCAGAGAATGAGAGCTCACAGGAAGGGTAGAGGACATCTTAGGCATCCACACTTTATGCAGGTTCCTATTGTTCTGGACATAGGGGGAATGAGAGCTACCCCCTGCACGAAGCATGTCTTCATAAGCAGATTGGTCGAACTGGACAACCAAAGTCTTCTTCGTCGATCCGATGGATACAACATTGTATTGAGCAATTGCTTTCTCGTCAGAGGAGAAAGTTATCCCCAGCTGAGTCGCCATTTTGTTTGAATAAACAAATGGAAGGAAGAAGAGGGTTTATACGAAACCTTTCTTTTTGTTTACAAACAAGAAAAAGAGTACAATTAATCCTATACGAGGATGTTAAGTACAATAAAAATGATTCTGGAAAATAATTGCTATAGGAGTCTGATCTGCGGTCGATCACTTTATCCCTTGGACCACACGATGATGAAGAAGTGTTGTAGTTGTTAATCAATACTCTTTGTCTGTACTCTCGGTCTCAGATCTCTTGATCCTCCCTCCTGAATAGGGGTCTCTATTTATAGAGATCAGTCAAATAATTGTCCAGTTGGCGTAGAAGCCAAACTGTGAAGAAAGTTGCACCTTTTACGCGACGATTATAATAACTGCTACCCACGTTCCAATTGTCTTCTGAATATGCGTATGACATGTATCCCTCTATAAGGTAACGCGTATAACCGCTTCTCGAAGATCACGGCATACGAGCCACGTAGGTAACTACCCCTGCGTAAAGATGGTTGGCGTAAAAGCCAAATAACTGTCTTGCTGGTGTAAAAGCCAAATAACTGTCTTGTTGGCGTAAAAGCCAAATAAATGTCTTGTTGGTGTAAAAGCCAAATAGCTATCTTGTTGGCATAAAAGCCAAATAACTGTCTTATTGGCGTAAAAGCCAAAGAGCTATCTTGTTGGCGTAAAAGCCAAACTCTGCGTAAAACTTGATGATTCATGAATAATAGATAACCAGTGTAAAATAGCCAATTATCCATTACGACTGAGATTTTGAGCGTATTCTGGGCTATGTAGCCTTATCACGTACCTTTGCAAATATAGCCGAGTTGGCGTATTTTGAGGAGATAGCATACGGCGTACTCCTATAGTTGAAAATAGCCGGATTGGCATAAAATGCAAGGATAGTGATGTGAGCGTATTAGTCACAGTTTTAGCTCTCCCTGTCCTGACAAATTTTGAAGAATAGAACCAAATCTCGTGCAGTAAATGCAGAGATATGCCTCCATCTCGTGCATTAAATGCAGATATATGCCTTGAGCTCTGTATGAGAAACAGCTTTTGACGTGGTGCCTGATTTCGTCTCAACTTGAGCGTAAAAACTTATTTTTGCCCATGTAGAATAGGCAGCGTATTCTTTAAATGCATAAAAATGACTTGTATCAAGAATATGTTACTAAACGACAACCTGGATCTTTGTGCAAAATCATCAGCACAGCCGTCCTCTCGATCACTGTGCAGTACTTTTGTCAGGACTCAGGTTCACTGGTTTGTCTGACAAATTCATCCGAGGAATACGAAGAGTTCCTCGTACAACTTTACGCTGCATTAAAAACAAACGTATTTTAAACTTTACACGGGAGGGTAAAGCAATCTTTTGAGCGGAACAGCCTTGAAGCACTGTTTACGCAGACAGCTCTGAAGTCACATTTTACGCCACACGGTTCTGAAGCTCTGTTTTACGCGTACTGCTCTGAAGCTCTACTTTACGCCAGACAGCTCTGAAGCCCTATTTTACGCGTATAACTCTGAAGTCATATTTTATGCCACACAGCCTTGAAGCTCTGTTTTACGCGAACTTTCTGTATGTTGGGGGTTTTGACTGTATAATACGCGTACAATTCCCCAGCGTATTTCATGCTTCTACACTTCTAAGATATGCCGCTACAATATCAACATAAATATACTACATCTCATGCTAAGAGCATCTGCTACCACATTTCCCTTTCCTGGATGGCCTGGATGGTTATTGACCAAATATCATGTCTATGCTGGAGGAATTTATTACATCACATGTCGCTTAGCACGTAGGCACACCTCAGTGTGAAATATGTAACATAATTACGTAGAAACACTTATCACGTAGGAATATATAGCACGTAATAAGTGTATTAGCACATATACCATTAGTCGAGTCAAGTCATCAATCATTGGTAAATCACATGAATTCTAGCACATAACAATGTGTAGGTCGAGTCAGGCACATAGGTAGTCATAGTCACTTGGTTGCATGGTCTATCTCTATTCATAGTCGGGTCAAGCATATAGTCAGGTTCAACACATGGTCACTCAGTTCTTATGTATTCCAATCACCAATCTCACACTTAGAATCACAAAAATCTAATAAAATATCAAACCAAGAAAAATTAAGAAATCATGCACATAGGGTTGCATAGGATCAAGGACGCATAGAGTTAGTGTCGCATATAACATGTGCCGCATAGAGGTTGTTGCCGCATATAAGTTAAGGCCGCATAGATCTGCTTGCCGCATATAGGTCAAGTCTGCATGAGACATTTTGGGGCTTAGCAAATTTCTCATTCGTTCAGCGAGTGAGAAATAAGGAGTTCAAGGATTAGCTCCAGAACACTTGTGTAATAATCAGTCATACTTCCAACAAGATGGATGCATGCTGGTCAGATATGCACCAAGTGTCCCGGCTACATAAGGATCATGTCGCATGGTACTCTCGACTGCATACGGCGTTGACCTCTTAAGAACTTCGTCTTCTCTAGAAAGTAAGTTCAGCCATGGCGAGAACTCCAAAAATCAAAATTTTATTTTCTTCATAAAAACTTCTTTTTAACTCCGAATCAAGTGAACCAAAAGATAAAATGCTCGAAATGAAGTGTTCCATCCGTCCTAAAAACTATTTTTCAAAAATATCATATTTTAGTATATCAAAACCACCAAAAACTCAAGGAACCCATGAAATCCTAAACTTAGAATGTAGATCTACTCAAATTCACCCATTAAAACCGAAAACCTCAAGTACTAAAAGTATTTAGAATCATCATGAGCACATAATAGACTAATAAAATACAAGAAAAGCAAGAATAAAAAATCAACAAATTTTTCTATGTAGTACAAGGTGTACTTGCCTAAATGAAGGAAGAGGAAAATGAGAGAATGGGGGAAGAGAGAGAAAGAGGTTGACTTATATATGCTAGGGTTGAGGTTTAGACCATGGGTTCACTTATGACCAAACCAAACCAATAATTAAACCATGAGTCTAAATGAACCAAAGAATGGGTCTAGTCTCCATGACCTGCAACCTAATTACCATGCAAGTAACAAATAATAAAAGCAGAAAAAACTAATATGTTCCAAATATGTATATGGGAAACGGAGAGTGACAAATATTCACGGATCATAAGAGTTTAGAGTATGTGTTCATGTAGAATGACCTGAACATAAGGTAGAGAAGGTGGCTCTGGTTGTTGAAAGACTATGACATGGAACATTAGTACCATCTAGGCAAGGCTAATATAGTAGTTGAAGCACTTAGCAGAAGAGGTGACAAATTTATGTTGACTACTCAGAAGAATATTCTAGAGGACTTACAAAAGATGGGTATCGAGATATTACTTCCATAGAGTAAAGGAGTTCAGGCTAGCCTACAGATTCAGTCAACTTTGGTAAATAGAATCAAACTAGCTCAGGCAGAAGATCCAAAGATTCAAAAGCTACGAGAAGAATGTGAGTCAGGTCTTCTGATGGAGTTGACAATACATGCGGATGGAACGCTAAGGTTTGGGAATCGTTTATGCGTGCCAAGCAGTGATATTCGGTAAGAAGTTATGACTGAAGCACACAGTTTCCAGTATTTTATTCATCCGGGAGGTACAAAGATGTATCAAGATATCAAGAAACACTTTTGGGGGAACGAAATAAAGAGAAAATAAACACTATTTATATCGCGATGTCTGATATGTCAATAGGTGAAGGCAGAACAACAGAGACCTGCAGGATTATTGTAGTCGTTCCCTATTCCAGAGTGGAAGTGGAAACACATCACCATGGACTTTGTGACCGGCTTACCTAGATCACCGAATAGTTGAGATGTAGTTTGGGTGATAGTGGATCGGCTCACGAAAGTGGCATATTTTCTACCCTTCAAAGTGGGACAGTCTACAGAGCAGTTGGTAGATTTGTATATACGACAGATTGTGAGACATGATGGAGTGCCAGTAAGCATAGTATCAGATCGAGATACAAGGTTCACTTCTTATTTCTAGAGAATCTTATAAGAGATATTGGGTACCAAGTTAAGATTCAGTACCAGCTTACCACCCCCAGACAGAAGGACAATCAGAGAGAACCAACTAGACCTTGGAGGATATGCTATGAGCTTGTACCTTAGACCTTTATGGATCTTGGGAGAATCACCTTCACTTGGTGGAATTCTCATATAACAATAGTTATCAGGCCAGTATTCAGATGGCACCTTTCGAAGCACTGTACGGCCGGAAGTATAAATCACCGTTGACTTGGGACGACATTGGTGAGCGAAAGATGTTAGGCCACGAAATGATCATACAGACAGTAAAAGTTGTCAGGCAAATTTTTGTGCTCAAGAAGGCATCGTGCGATATTGGATTGTAAGAAATACGCCACAGCAGAATGGGTTAGCAGAGAGGATGTCACTCCCTGTTCCCGATATACGTATTTGGAACATATTTTATTTTAGCATGGTTGAATGTGCATGGAGACTAGATACATTCTTTGCTTTAACCTGGTTCATAGTTTATTTTGTAGGTTGATTCAAGTCAAGAGAACCCTTGGTTCAACCCTCAACCCTATCATATATAACCCAATATTTTCTCTCTCTCTCTCTTCACTTCTTTACTTCTTCATTTCTTCCTATCTCTTTAGTTTTCCTCTCCCCTTTTCCATAGGCAAGTACACCTTGCATAAGGATAGAGAAACCCTCCATATTAATTGATTATTATAATTTTACATGATTTTAAGCACTCTTAGAACTTAGATTTTTTGGATTTTGTGGATGAATTAGTGCAGATCTATATTTCTGACTTAGAGCTTTTATGTGTTTCATGAGTTTTTTTGGTTTTGATTTATTAAACATATATTTTTGAAAACCAGTTTTTGCTACTTGATAGAGCTTTCAATTTTAAGCGTTCTGGCTTTTGGTTCATTTGATTTGGACTTAATATGAGGATATTATGGTCGAAATATTTTTTTAATTTTTGGAGCTTTCGCTTTGGCCGAACCTGCTATTGGAGAAGACGAAGTATTCATGCAGCCAGTGAGCTATGCAGCTTGGAGAGTGCTATACGGTTTGAGTGTCATGCAGCCTGAGCTCTTTGTCCCATATTGACCAGCATGCGTCCATCTTGTTGGACGTATGACTGTCATCACACAAGTGTTCTGGAGCTAATCCTTGAACTCATTGTATTTTTATGCGCTGAACGAATAAGAAATTCACTAAGTCCAAAGAGCAATATGCGGCTGATTGACCTGTGAGACAAGCAGAGCATGCGGCCACCTTCCTTAGACGTATGACTCTGAACCGTTGGCATATATTTCTATGACTTTGTCCTTTCTCTCTGACAAACTTTATTGAATTATCACATCAGTCATATCAATCACTTTATGTCACATCACTGATATTTTATTTATTGGCCGTCACTTTAACACTTATCCCAAGGAGTAGACTTTAACCTTGAGCATGCGGCCTGGATTTCATATGCGGCCAAGTGGTTCATGCAGCCCTGACTTCATATAAGACAAAGACTTCTCATGCGGCCCTGACTTCATATGCGGCCAAAACTTCTCATGTGGCCCTGACTTCATATGGGGCCAAGACTTTCCATGAAGCCTAGAGACCCATGCGGCCTTGATTATTTTGATTGAATATGTTTCTTATTATTTATGGTTTATTATTAGGTCAATGCTTGTGTTATGATTCTCAGAAAGAATGGATTTAGTAACCAGACCTCGTGTCAGACATGACCATGAGCTAAGATTGGCTATGAACATGGCATGAGTTGAACTGAGATTTCAGTATGAACCAGACTAAGTGGATAGTGACTAACCGACTATGTTTATGACATAAGCATTCGTGTTACAATGTGATCTTGATTCATGTGACCAAATGTATAATTGTTAATTGAACTCGAATACTGTATCCGTGCTGATATAAATTATTGCCTGATAATGTATATGATCATATGTGCGCCGAGGTGCGATATACCGTGTCACGTGTTATGTGATCAATATTTGGGTTATACATCGAGAATGCCTCCAAATTTTTGAACATGTGATATTATAAATTTATATATTCACTACTAGAAAAAGCGGTCTTAGCGACGTATTTTAGCGACGTCAAAAGAAACGTCGCTAATAATATAAAAATTAGCGACTCCTTATTAAAACGTCGCTAGACGTCGCTAAATGGTGATATTTAGCGACGTTTAGCGACTTTTATTAAGATTTTAAAAGATAAGTCGCTATAAGTTCAGTTTAGGTCGCTAAACGTCGCTAATATGTCTAATTTAGCGACGTTTAACGACGTATATAGCGACCTTAATATTGAAAATATTTAGCAACGTGTGTAGCGACGCATTGACGTCGCTAAAATTTAAATTAGCGACGTTTTTTCTTGGACGTCGCTAAACGTCGCTAAAATTTGGTTAATTAGGGATCGGTTTCATTTTTCCCCATCTGCTGAAATTTCGAAAAGGAAAAAAATCCCCCCCCCGCGCTCCGTCGACCCGCTCTCCACCGCGACTACTCCGGTAAACCCTACTCTCTCTCTCTCTCTCTCTCTCTCTCACAGGACACATGTGACATTGACACAAACACGACACACACACAGACACTGATACAGACACAGACACGGCACACACACACACTGACACAGACACTGATCAGGACCTAGGGTTAGGGTTAGGGTTAGGTTTGTTGACATGGGGTTAGGGTTAGGGTTAGGGTTAGGGTTAGGGTTAGGGTTAGGGCCGACTTGTAATGCCCCGTTCCCCCTATTCGGAGAGCGCGGCCAAGAAATACTTACGACCGTCCGAACGGGACAGATTGAATTAAGATCCTTTCCTCGTTATGGATTGGTTTCTTCGGAATCAGGTCCCATATACAATGGATTGTGCCTCGAGGATGGACTCGGCGGCAGAGTCGAGAGGGGGCCTTTCCGTTGCGTTGGTTTCTTGTCCGTTTTCGTGCCGCTTGGTTGCTTTCTTGTTGGTTTTATGACTTGCGTTTTCTTGAACGGTTTCAATGGATTTCATTGCTTTCGTTCTTAGGATTTCGTATTTCGTATCGAGCCTTGGAGACCGAAGCAGGAGGTACTGATCATCCGTTGGTGCGTGCAGGTGATCGTGTAGACGACGCGCGAGCGGAGTCTTAGAGATCTCTCCTTCTTCTTCCTATTCAACCAAACTTGTGAGTGGCTCTATTTCGATAAGCACCTTCTTTCCAAGGGCTCCGTTCAATAATAAAATTGACTCAGTTGTGCATTCAATCAAACGATACCAATTAAGTAACAAGTTGGATAACAAGATAAGATAAGAAGTAGGCTTGGAACACCCATTGCTTGTCATACAAAACCTTGCATAAATTCATTGATGCATGCATGTTCGTTGGGTGTTTAATGGGTTGGTATTTATTGATAGTTCAAAGTATTCTTCTATAAACTGCTGCATGTTATTTCATATAACTTGTTGGTTGATTGTGATAGTACAGTAAAGCAGTTTCGTACATGATGTTCTTTAAATCGCTAGTAAGTAAATCTATGAAGTTCGGTTCATAGAAATGGTCATGGGAATTCTTGTGCACAAGGGATCCAGGTTCCTGCGAACGGTTACCGGGGCACCGGGTCATTTTGACCCGGGCGGAATCTACTTTCTTAGTCGTGGGAGCGGGGAATTGTAGCGGGGCTAGCTACCCGCGCTGCAAGCGTCGCCGCCAGCCCAGACTAAACCCATGATGGCTCCTAAACAACAAAGAAAGATATTGTGTATATTTAAACTGTGCAGACTAACTATGTCTTCGTGACAGGGAAGGCTATGGTAAGTTGTACAGGTGGTTCAGACGGTACAGGTAAAGTCACCGAACGGTGGCATGTGTAGTTATGTTATTTTGTTCTTGCATACCTGCTAAATGAAATCTGATCTAGGCAAGAATAGAAACCCACCTAAGAACATAATTGTAGCATACTCATTAGATCTTATCTCATGAGCTTGGTAAAGTTGAGCAGCTAGCCTTCACCAGTACTTTTCGAAGTACTGACCCTCGTTGTAGCAGGTTCCCCGGCGCAAGGCAACGCGGCGAGGAGCTGAAGTTCTCTCCGGACTTTTGGGATTCTTGGCGGTTCGTGGCCAAGACTTTTGGAGGCTCAAGTTAGAAGCCTTTCACTCTCTCTCCGTTGCTGAATATCGCTAAGGCGATGGTGCTTACTCGCACCCAAGGTGTTTTGTGTTTTTGAATCTATGTAAAGGGACATAATGTATGGATCGGCTATCTCATTTTGCGTCCAAGTTTGTAAGCCCGTGGGGCATTTTATACTTTTGAGTCAAGCGATGTAAAAAGATGTTCATTATGAATAAAAGAGAAACTTTTCTATGCCTCAACCTTGTGTTATCTTATATGTCTACTCTGTTGCATTGTTCTAAAGAATATCCTTATGCCTAAGGCCTTGTGCACGCGCGCCCTACGCGTGCACGGCATCACGCCCGGGGGACGATTATCGATTAGCCGAAATCGGGGCGTGACATATTGGTATCAGAGCATGCTTCAGATCCTTTGATCTCACAAGAAAGTTTCTAAAGAGGACCTTGTTCCTTCCGAGTAGACCCTTGAATTCGCTTGGCCAAAATGAGATACGTTCCATACAGTGAGTCCATAATATACCTTGAGACTAATACAAGTTACTTTCCTTTTAAGGAACGACTTCCGAGCCGGGTGCACAAGCGCAGATGGTGGCGCAAGTGCAAGCGAGTAGTTCAGGCACCTCGGGCAGCTCTGGGAGTCCAGCTGCAGCACCCTCTGCCGATCCGTTCGAGCGAATGATGCATTTGATGGAGACGCAGCAGAAACAAGCTAAACTACGGCAGAGTCAGTTCGAGTCACGGATTGAGGCTCAATTCGTGGCGCAGCGATTGCAGGCGGATACACAGCAGAAGCAGATGAATAGCCTGCAAACAATGGTGACAAATATGGTCGCCAACAATCATTCTGCATCCGCCCCCGCAACCGTGCCTATAGTTGCTGAAGCCACCGGACCACAGAATTCCCAGGGTACCTTACCCTCAGGCGAGAATGGGTCAATCGTGTCGATATCTGAATTTAAGAAGATGTGCCGTGCTACGTTTAAAGGCACCGAGGACCCTTCCTTAGCGATGGATTGGCTGGTCGAGTTGGAGGACCACTTTGAAGCGCTGTGCCTAGACGAGACCAAGAAAGTGGCGTGTGCCCAGCTTCAGCTCCGACAAAATACACATGATTGGTGGGATGTGCACAAGCAAGCTATTTTGAGCGAAGGTGGCACAACGGCTATCTCCTAGTCCGTGTTTCGCAAGGCCTTCGTGGAGGAATACCTTCCACCCGCCGTCCGTCGCGAAAAGGAAGACGAGTTTGCGCTACTGAAGCAGGGAGACATGACGGTGCGTCAATACGCTTCAGAGTTCAACCGACTTGCAAAATTTGCCAAGTCTCAGCTCGCCGATGCCGAAAGTCGTGCACGAAAGTTCGAGCTCGGACTACGACCTTCTATCCGTGCTCACGTCATAGTGACTCAATATCGTACCATGCGGGAGTCCTTGAATCATGCACTGTCCCTAGAGTCGCAGTATCCTCCAGTTCGCACCGGCGCTGTGCAAAATTATAATCACAAGCGTCCTGCCAACACAGGAGGAAACAACGCGCATAAGCGCCACAACAACAACGGCGGCTCCCAAGACTCGAATCAGGGAAAGAAGCAAGGACAAAATTGTGCCTACTGCCGCAAGCCAGGACACCACGTCAGCGAATGTCGCGCGAGCAAGGAAGGATGTTTCAGTTGTGGCAAGATGGGCCACATTGCTCGTAATTGTCCAACCCGTTCCAACGATCCATCTTCACACCGTCCGCAGCAAAATAATGACTCAGCTCAGGGTCAGGGGCAAACTCAACGAGCGAACCAAGCACCGCCAAACGCTCAGGGCCGAGTTTATGCTTTGACTCGGGACGAGGCACTTGCATCGAACACGACGGTGTCAGGTATATTACTTTTTAATAATGTACCTTCTCGTGTATTGTTTGATTCTGGTGCAACACATAGCTTCATTGCGGCGGACTTTGCCGCCGAACACACATTCCCTATGACACCGCTAGGCTTAAACCTAAGTGTTAGTACTCCTTCGGGCGTAGATTTATCGGCTCGCTTAGTCTGTCGTGAAGGTAACATTTGCATCGGGGGACGGAAATTGTCATTAGATGCGATAGTTCTAGACATAAGGGACTACGATCTTATTCTGGGGATGGATTGGCTCGGCGCTTGTTCAGCTACAATCGACTATGCGAAAAAGGAAGTCGTGTTTCGTTTGCCCGGCGAGACCGAGTTTTGCTTCACGTGCAGTCCTGAGTCGAAAGCGTCGAATACCTGCATGGTGATCTCAGCAATGTCTGCTCGACGGATGATTCACTCCGGCTGCGAAGGGTACTTAGCGTCCGTTCGAGACACTCGGCAAGATTGCGCAAACGTTGAGTCTATTCCCGTTGTGGCGGATTTTCCTGATTTGTTTCCCGACGAGTTGCCAGGCATGCCGCCCGATCGAGAGACAGAGTTCACTATAGACACATTCCCAGAAACTCGACCAATTTCCAAGACGCCGTATCGAATGGCCCCGGCAGAATTGAAGGAGCTTAAAGTACAGTTGCAAGACTTGCTAGATCGAGGATACATTCGGCCTAGTGTATCTCCGTGGGGTGCGCCAGTACTATTCGTAAAGAAAAAGGATGGCTCGTTGCGGCTCTGCATCGACTATCGAGAATTGAATAAAGCAACCATTCGTAACCAGTATCCTCTTCCAAGAATAGACGATCTTTTCGATCAGTTGCAAGCTGCCACGGTCTTCTCTAAAATCGACCTCCGTTCAGGCTATCACCAACTAAAGATCAAGCCAGACGATATGCCAAAGTCAGCTTTTCGAACTCGCTATGGCCATTATGAGTTCCTGGTGATGCCGTTCGGACTAACCAATGCACCCGCTGCCTTTATGAGTTTAATGAACCTTGTGTTCCGGCCCTATCTCGATAAGTTTGTAGTAGTATTCATCGATGATATCTTGGTGTATTCGAAGAGTGAGGAAGAACATGCAGAGCACTTGCGGACCGTGCTACAAACTCTTCGGGACAACCAACTATATGCTAAGCTGAGTAAGTGTGAATTCTGGCTAAGTAGTGTATCTTTCCTCGGGCACATCATTTCTGCGGGAGGCATCTCAGTCGATCCGAAGAAGGTGGAGGCCATTGTCGAGTGGAAGCGACCTGCATCCGTTAGCGAGATTCGAAGCTTCCTCGGGCTAGCGGGCTACTATAGACGGTTCGTGAAGGATTTTTCCAAACTTGCACTACCTCTGACTCGCCTCACACAAAAGGGAGTCGCATTTGAGTGGTCCGCCGACTGCGAAGCTTCGTTTAAAGAGTTAAAGTATCGCCTCACCTCTGCCCCGTTACTTGCACTACCAGACGAGATCTCGGGATTCCAAATATTTAGCGACGCGTCCGGGCAAGGCTTGGGGTGTGTACTTATGCAGCGAGATCGAGTGATAGCCTATGCCTCCAGGCAACTAAAGAAGCACGAGAAAAATTATCCTATACACGACCTGGAATTAGCGGCAATTGTCTTTGGCCTGAAATTGTGGCGATACTACCTTTATGGAGTGCCTTGCCGAATTTATACTGAACACAAGAGCTTGAAGTACCTATTCACCCAGACGGACCTCAACCTTCGTCAGCGCCGTTGGCTAGAATTGATAAAAGATTACGACTTGACGATAGACTACACGCCTGGAAAAGGGAATGTTGTAGCGGATGCTTTGAGTCGGATCTTCGTTGGATCTCTGTCAGTCGATCGCAGGTTACGAAGGAACTTAGAAGAGTTGGGCATCGAACTCCGAATTCGATATCGTGGCGCGCGGGTCGCTCAAATGCGATTCGTACCCAACCTAATAGAGCGGGTCACATCTACTCAGAAAGACGACCCTTTCCTAAGGAAGATGCACGAGCAGATTCTAGCGGGGAAGGCGAAGGACTTTGCAGTAGATGAAAATGGAGCGTTGCGGGTGAAAGGAAGGCTATGCGTCTCCGATGATTCAGAACTTAGAAAGGAGATCCTTGCGGAAGCTCATTACGCAGCCTATATGATCCATCCCGGGAGCACGAAGATGTATAAGAACCTCCGAACGACCTTCTGGTGGCACGGCATGAAGAAAGATGTTGCACTCTTTGTGTCCCAATGCATAACTTGTCAAAGGGTGAAAGCAGAGCATCAGAGGCCGGGAGGGGAGATGCAAAATCTTGCTATCCCGGAATGGAAGTGGGAGCACATCTGCATGGATTTCATTGTTGGCCTGCCAAGGACGCAACGGGGGAACGACGCAATCTGGGTTATCGTCGACCGGTTAACCAAGTCTGCACACTTCATTGCCATCAAAAGTACTTGGAGCGCCGATCGCCTCGCCCAGACCTACCTTGACGAGATAGTCCGGCTGCACGGAGTGCCAGTTTCTATAGTATCAGATCGGGACGGGCGATTCATCTCGCGTTTCTGGGAGAGCCTTCAGTTGGCCATGGGGACCAAGTTGAAGTTCAGCTCAGCCTATCATCCACAAACCGATGGTCAGACGGAACGAGTGAATCAGATACTAGAAGACATGTTGCGCCTCTGCGTGATCGATTCGAAGTCAAGTTGGGACGTCTACCTGCCACTGGCCGAATTTGCATACAACAACAGTTATCAGTCCAGCATCGAGATGGCTCCGTACGAGGCTTTGTATGGGCGGAAGTGTAGGTCACCAATCTGCTGGGACGAAGTCGGAGAACGGCAAATCCTTGGGCCGGAGCTGGTTGAGCAAACCGTACAAAAGGTTCGGTTGATTCGTGAACGGTTGAAGACAGCACAAAGCCGACAAAAGAGTTATGCCAATGCTCGACGTCGCCCCCTTGAATTCCTTGAAGGGGACCATGTGTTCTTAAAAGTCTCGCCTATGCGCGGAGTCATGCGGTTCGGAGTAAAAGGAAAGCTAAGTCCGAGATTTGTTGGACCGTTTGAAGTTCTCAAACGGGTTACTCCGGTCGCCTATCAAGTTGCTTTGCCGCCTGCCCTATCAGAAGTACACGATATTTTTCACGTTTCTCAGCTGAGAAAGTTTGTACACGACCCGAACCACATAGTCGACTTGGGGCAGTTGAATCTGCAAGCGGACTTGTCGTACGCGGCAGAGCCTGTCCAAGTTTTGGATCGTAAAGAGAAGCAGTTGCGGAACCGAACCGTCTCGCTAGTGCGCGTCCTGTGGCGGAACCACTCGGTCGAGGAGTCGACCTGGGAACTTGAAGCTGATATGAGGGAAAGGTTCCCCTCATTATTCCTTAGTGGTAGGTTCTATTCCTAAGTTTCGGGACGAAACTTTCTTTTGGATGGTTATGATGTAATGCCCCGTTCCCCCTATTCGGGGAGCGCGGCCAAGAAATACTTACGGCCGTCCGAACGGGACAGATTGAATTAAGATCCTTTCCTCGTTATGGATTGGTTTCTTCGGAATCAGGTCCCATATACAATGGATTGTGCCTCGAGGATGGACTCGGCGGCAGAGTCGAGAGGGGGCCTTTCCGTTGCGTTGGTTTCTTGTCCGTTTTCGTGCCGCTTGGTGGCTTTCTTGTTGGTTTTATGACTTGCATTTTCTTGAACGGTTTCAATGGATTTCATTGCTTTCGTTCTTAGGATTTCGCATTTCGTATCGAGCCTTGGAGACCGAAGCAGGAGGTACTGATCATCCATTGGTGCGTGCAGGTGATCGTGTAGACGACGCGCGAGCGGAGTCTTAGAGATCTCTCCTTCTTCTTCCTATTCAACCAAACTTGTGAGTGGCTCTATTTCGATAAGCACCTTCTTTCCAAGGGCTCCGTTCAATAATAAAATTGACTCAGTTGTGCATTCAATCAAACGATACCAATTAAGTAACAAGTTGGATAACAAGATAAGATAAGAAGTAGGCTTGGAACACCCATTGCTTGTCATACAAAACCTTGCATAAATTCATTGATGCATGCATGTTCGTTGGGTGTTTAATGGGTTGGTATTTATTGATAGTTCAAAGTATTCTTCTATAAACTGCTGCATGTTATTTCATATAACTTGTTGGTTGATTGTGATAGTACAGTAAAGCAGTTTCGTACATGATGTTCTTTAAATCGCTAGTAAGTAAATCTATGAAGTTCGGTTCATAGAAATGGTCATGGGAATTCTTGTGCACAAGGGATCCAGGTTCCTGCGAACGGTTACCGGGGCACCGGGCCATTTCGACCCGAGCGGAATCTACTTTCTTAGTCGTGGGAGCGGGGAATTGTAGCGGGGCTAGCTACCCGCGCTGCAAGCGTCGCCGCCAGCCCAGACTAAACCCATGATGGCTCCTAAACAACAAAGAAAGATATTGTGTATATTTAAACTGTGCAGACTAACTATGTCTTCGTGACAGGGAAGGCTATGGTAAGTTGTACAGGTGGTTCAGACGGTACAGGTAAAGTCACCGAACGGTGGCATGTGAAGTTATGTTATTTTGTTCTTGCATACCTGCTAAATGAAATCTGATCTAGGCAAGAATAGAAACCCACCTAAGAACATAATTGTAGCATACTCATTAGATCTCATCTCATGAGCTTGGTAAAGTTGAGCAGCTAGCCTTCACCAGTACTTTTCGAAGTATTGACCCTCGTTGTAGCAGGTTCCCCGGCGCAAGGCAACGCGGCGAGGAGCTGAAGTTCTCTCCGGACTTTTGGGATTCTTGGCGGTTCGTGGCCAAGACTTTTGGAGGCTCAAGTTAGAAGCCTTTCACTCTCTCTCCGTTGCTGAATATCGCTAAGGCGATGGTGCTTACTCGCACCCAAGGTGTTTTGTGTTTTTGAATCTATGTAAAGGGACATAATGTATGGATCGGCTATCTCATTTTGCGTCCAAGTTTGTAAGCCCGTGGGGCATTTTATACTTTTGAGTCAAGCGATGTAAAAAGATGTTCATTATGAATAAAAGAGAAACTTTTCTATGCCTCAACCTTGTGTTATCTTATATGTCTACTCTGTTGCATTGTTCTAAAGAATATCCTTATGCCTAAGGCCTTGTGCACGCGCGCCCTACGCGTGCACGGCATCACGCCCGGGGGACGATTATCGATTAGCCAAAATCGGGGCGTGACACGACTGGCCCAAGTCGACGAGAGAGGTAACAGCAGCAGTGAGCACTACTTACTAGCAGTGAGCAGGGGGAGACTTGAGGCACATCAGCCCAATGTGCAACAGGCAACTTGGGGAGGCACTGCACAGCTGAACATAGTGTGCATTAAGGTTTAGGTGCATTGTAGTTGGTTGTTAGCTTCTGTAGGCAGGTGTGAGGGGGTCCTAATACAGTGTAAACACTGCATCCTTGTGCAGCAACTTACTGAGCCAGTCAGCAACTAGTGCAAGGCAGGATTTGGATGTGTTTGAGATGGGGTTTGAACTCGTATGATTTGAAGGACATGAGGGCAAGTGTCAGATATAACACCAACATCTGAGAGAAGATTGGGTATTCATAGTGATACTATAGTGCACACATGAGTGTGTGGCTCGGGATAAAGGGTAATCAAATATTGAGGAAGAAGGTAAGCAGTAGCAGTGGGTGACTGATTTAAAGAGGTGTATCAGTCAGGTGTTTGAGTGAATATATGTGTTGAAGAGAATAAGTAATTGGTGTGAAGGTTGAGCATTCATATAGGTGTATCCCAGATCTGGGAGTATAGATGGAGTGTTTATATGAGTATAGATGGAGTGTTTATATGAAGTATAGAATTTAGAGTACTTAATAGGTGTTGTTGGTACCAGGTGAGTTTTGATTACAGAATTCTTAAGAGTGTATGTGTGTATTAGTGTGCCAGTTTGGGGGGTTAGGTTTTTTTACTAAAGGGAGTGCAGTAATCTGCCGATAAATGTGAGTGAGTACAGCCACAATGCATGGGGTTATCCATTTCATAGAGCAATAGCCCGTGTACTTGGGAAACTTTTGATGCAAAAATTGTTCAAGCACCAGGTGCCTTAGTGCAATGCCATGACTGCTTTTCCCATAACGGACACTGACCTAGGAGTGTGGTTGGGGGCAGCTGCAGTTCTATAGTATGACACACTATTTGTAGTGTTGACTGCACACTTATAGTGCAGTTCATAGTACTATAAGGTTGGGGGCAGCTGCAGTTTTGATAAATAAAAATATGTATTATATCAGTTATGATTTTTATAGTACGGTTAATTTTGCATGTAATGATTTATATGATACATACTGTCAATTTTGTAGAAGTTTCTAGAAATGGATATGAATTACTATCTGCGTCATCGTTCGTGGATGTACAACCGTCATCCTGATGACATGTGCGGTGTGCGGGATGAATTCATTGAGGGTGTACAGCAGTTCCTGCAGTTCGCAAAGGCGTTCCCTCAATACATGGACGGTACCAAAATTAAGTGTCCGTGTGTGAGATGTCGCAACAGAAAATATCATCCTGAAGTGGAAGTTACATATCATTTATACTCGAAGGGCTTTACGCCGAATTACTATCAGTGGACCGCGCACGGAGAACTTGTATCTCTAGCATCAGAGTCGGAGCCCTATGTGGAGCCGTATATGGATGTCCAAGACCACGATGCTTATGACGACGGGTTGGTGAACATGGTTTATGATGCGGCGGGGCCTAGTTTCAATCCTGACAATTATGATGCGGCGGGACCTAGTTTCAATCCGAACAATTATGATGCAGCTGAGGAGGCACCGAATGCCGATGCTGCAAAGTTTATGGAGTTGCTTGAGAATGCAAGGACTCCACTATATCCTGGTTGTGAGGATCATTCACCGTTGGAGGTGGTTACAAGATTATTGAGCATCAAGTCCGATTTTAACATGTCGCAAGAATGCTATAATCGACTGCTCGATTTGATTATAGAGATCTTGCCCGAGGGTGCAAAGTTGCCTAAAGACTTCTATCGATCTAAGAGGATGGTGAGATCGCTTTGGATGGGATACGAGAAAATCGATGCATGTCGCAACGGGTGCATGTTGTACTACAAAGACGACAAGGATGAAGATGCGTGCAGATTCTGTGGTGCTGATCGCTACAAGGCCACTGTTAGAGGAAAGTCTGTCGGGGCAAGGAAGCCTACCGATTCGATGCACTACTTGCCTTTGACGCCGCGGTTGCAGCGGTTGTTTATGGTTAAGGAGACTGCAGAAAACATGAGTTGGCACAGGCAAAAACAGATCGAAGTAGTATTGGATCATCCATCCGATGGAGAAGCATGGAAGCACTTTGATCGAGAGTATCCATATTTTGCCGAAGAAGCGCGTAATGTCATATTGGGGCTCTGCTCTGACGGTTTTACCCCATTCGGACTTTCGGGCTCCCAGTATTCGTGTTGGCCTGTGATCGTCACTCCGTACAATCTACCCCCTTGGATGTGCATAAAGACTCCGTATATGTTCCTAACCGTTATTATCCCGGGTCCGAACAATCCGAAGAGGAACATCGATGTGTATTTACAGCCTTTGATAGATGAGTTGAATCAGCTGTGGGAAGTCGGTGCCAATACGTACGATGTTTCTAGAAAGCAGAATTTTCAGATGAGGGCAGCACTTATGTGGACCATCAACGACTTTCCAGCCTATGGAATGTTATCAGGATGGAGCACCCATGGTCGTCTCTCATGTCCGTATTGCATGGACCGTTCTCAGGCTTTCCGTTTGAAACACGGAGGCAAACCGTGCTTCTTCGATTGTCATCGACAATTTTTGCCGAAGGATCATCCGTACCGGAGGAATCGGAATGCTTTTCGTGCGGGAGTTGTGGAGAAGGCCAATCCACCGCCAAGGTGGCCCGGATGCACGATATGGGAAGAGGTAAAAGATTTACCAAGTGCTATCCAAGAGCCTGCTAAGGGGTACAAGTGTGACGGATTTGGTCGCACCCATAACTGGACGAAGAGGAGTATATTCTGGGATCTGCCATATTGGAGCACCAATCTGATCAGACATAACCTTGATGTCATGCATATCGAGAAGAATGTGTTTGATAACATAATTAATACTGTAATGGATGTAAAGGGGAAGACGAAAGATAATCCGAAGGCGAGGTTGGACTTAGAAGACATATGTAGACGTCCTGCATTGTATTTGATAGAGGAGGGGAATGGAAAGTTAAAGCAACCTAAGTCAGTTTTCTCACTGGATAAAGAGGATAAAGGTAGACTTTGTAGGTGGATTCAGGGTCTAAAGTTTCCAGACGGGTACGTGTCGAACTTGAAAAGATGCGTCGACCTCAAGGAGAACAAACTAGTAGGTATGAAGAGCCACGATTGTCACGTATTCATGGAGAGGTTAATTCCGATTGCATTTCGGGAATTCTTACCGCAGGTCGTTTGGGACCCATTGACAGAGCTGAGCATATTCTTCAGAGATCTTTGTTGTACTAAGTTGCTCGTCGATCGTCTAGAAAAGCAAGAGAGGGACATTGCGGTAACACTATGTAAGCTCGAGAAGGTGTTTCCTCCTGGATTCTTCGACTCTATGGAGCATTTGCCAATTCATCTTTCCTATGAGGCACGTGTTGGTGGTCCTGTCGGTTATCGGTGGATGTACCCCTTCGAGCGCCATCTGAATCACCTAAAGAGAAAGGTGAAAAATAAGGCACGGGTTGAAGGCTCTATTTGTGAAGCTTATGTTCTCGAGAAGATTACAAACTTTTGCTCGACGTATTTCAAACCGCATGTTGCTACTAATAGGACGAAAGCTCCCAGAAACGACGACGCATATCAGGAATCTAATGATGCAATACTCAAAGTATTCAATGCATCCGGAAAGCCCTCGGGAAAAATAAAGAAGAGATATTTGAATGACGATGAGCTAAGGGCTGCTCAATTGTATATATTACTCAATTGCGATGAGGATGAAGTGGAGAAGCTAGAGGGGTAAGTAATTAATACATCCACGTTTACATCATCTCAATGTAATAGTATAAGATACTATTATGCTACTAATCAGCAGTTGTTTCATTATTTTTCAGCACATATAATGATGAGTTGAGGTCGGTTAGACCCTACATAACAGACGAAGAAGTAGAACAAGATATGAGATGCCATTTTTCTTCTTGGTTGAGCGCATATGTAAGATGCTTGGTAATTACTTTTTATTTCTGCACTTGCAAAACAAATAACTTACTATCGCTACTTTGGTATTTAGGTCGATCGTCTAATATCACCCGAGACTGAATCTATTAGGACTCTAGCCAAGGGACCAATTACTATCGTAAAAATATGGCCAAGTTTCTGTGTGAATGGGTTCAGGTTCAAGTCAACAAATGCTCCTATCAGAGACAGCTTTCTGGATCTTGATTCCACGAAAAACAGTGGTTTATGTATCAAATCTACAAACTACAAAGACGTCAATCCGGGCAATGATTTTTTTGGCATCTTACGAGAGATTGTGGAGTTGACATATAATTATGGCCCAGAACCTGCTAATATCGTGCTATTCAGGTGTGAATGGTTCGATCCGATTCAAGATCAAGGTTGGAAAATTGACAAGCATGGCCTTGTGGATATAAACTACAAGCGTAGATATCAAGGCTACGAACCATTTGTCCTATCAAGTCAGGCTCAGCTCGTGTACTTCACAACTTATCCTAGACGGGGGACAGCGAGGTCGGATTGGTGGGCAGTATGCAAGACTAAAGCTAGAAATACCTTTGACATTGACGAAATAGCTTATCAGGAGGACGATCTACCTCTTGTAACAAATATTATAGATGTGGACTCAACGGAAGTTACTCATTACACGAGTAATAATGTAGAAGATGTAGAATTATCCGAAGAGGACGACGAAGTAGATGAAAGTGAAGACGAGGAAGAGGAAGAGCAGGACGAGGAAGGCGAACAAGATGAATTTTCTGAAGATGATTGAAAATATAAAATATTCCATGTAGAATGTAACTGTATTTGGACTGTAAATATTGCATGTAGAAGTAGATATTGACATTAACGAATATATGTATTATATTTTGACTGTATAATGCTTTGAGATATGTATCACATTTCGACTGTAGAATGTAGTATATATTTGTGTTTCTCTATATTCATCATATGTTGTTATCAGATATGACAGGACGACGCGGAGGATTCAGCAGGTCCTGAGGTAGACAGAGTGCCACTCCGGTACTGCCTACTGTTGGTTCCGGATCATCGTCGTCCAGTACTCCAGTATATCGATCAGTCACATCTCCGACTGCGACGACGTTGCGTGGCATCACTCCTGGGACGAGTAGTTCTAGGCGTGATAGTACTCCCTCGTCCAGCGTTCCTCCTGCTGACGGAACCATGGAGACAGATGAGCATGTAAAGGAGGTCGTGCCGACGTTGTCCCAGCATCAGCAAGATCCTCCATGCGCACCACCGGAGGAGACGAGTGTAACACCCCGTTCCGCTCAAGTGGACTGCCGTCTCAAACGGCAATCGTGCAGCTGTCCCGACCTGCTTTGCCTCGATCAAGAAGCAAAGGATATCCAGACTTGCCCCTACAGGGATCCGGCTTGGACTTTCAGAGGCTCGCTTGACGTATCGCTCTACCGAGGCGAATCATCGCTAAGGTGGGTGGCTACGGTGAACTTGTCTTTGCTTAGCCAGCACACATAAAAATCTGGAATATTTATGCTAGTCGCTAGGTGATTCACCCCCTGCATGCTAATAAATCCAACGCACCTAGCTAAGGAAATAATCCCAACTTATATTGCTTGCTAGAACATGGAATTGAAATACTGCTTATATTCAAACACTCGCATGCTAAGTCCCTTAACAGTTTTAACTCTCGGCTTACCTTCGGGTACGAGCAACGTCCCTGCTTATGTTCCTTAGAAACGCATGCTTGTCTGCTTGAATGTGCATTATTTTCATCCTTACTCCGGGAGACTATTCAGTAGTCGTTCCGTGTATGATTGACCCTGCAAGAATCCGGGACCGTCAGGTCATCTAAGGCAATCCCCGAACCAGGGGAATGCACTAAGCAAGAATAAATACTGAACGTAAATCTCACTTGAATGATAATCATGCTATGTGTGCATCTGAACGAGGATCGTGTTATGTACTGATGGAATCACAGCTCGTGGAGCAATATGCCTCGTTCAGACTAAGTTTAAGTTTCATGATTATCATGTCAAGCTATGGAAAAAGGACAGACCCTGACCTGCATTGTCGCGGACCACCTGTGTGCACAATTGTGTTATGTTGAGTTCCGCGGACGGTCACACCAGGGCACTGGGACCGATCCGATCCGGACAGAACGTATGTTAGTCGTATGTTACCCGGCAAGTGTTCCGCGACGGGGCTCGCCACCCGCGTCGTACGTCACTTCGCCCTGAGACTAAACGGTCCTTTATGGCTATGCCAGCGACATCATGTTCATATAGATAAGTCATCCTCGCTTAGCGGCTATCCGCGTGCGAGTCACTGCATCGCATCAAGAACAACTAAACACCTGAACGATCATGTTAAAATGACCCTCCTGTTTGCATATGCTTGCCTCCTGAATGTTTTATACTTGCCCATGCTTAAATCAATAATGTTTGCCTTGGACAGGGAAGGACAAATGGTAAGTCTCGCCGTGTTTCCTCAAACATCGCACGGCGCACTGCCCGACACGTTAAGCTATTCAATGTTTGCATGTAACTGATCCTAAGGCAATTAGAAAGACAACTTAATAGTTGTGCACGAAACCTGTATTACGTGTTTGGATTTGTCGAGCGGGCGAGTAGCTTCCCCACCAGTGCATTCAATGTACTGATAATCCACCAGTTTGATATGCAGGGTGCGGGAGAACCTCGTGCGGTGCGGACGCCTCCTTCGTGCGTGCTAAGGCCAGGAGTTTCCTCTGAAGCCTTGCAACGGTGCGTCCGGGACTGAAGCACATATACAAGACATAAGTTGTGAACATCGCCCGACCATCGCCTGTACAAAACATTCCACAGTTGTAGCCACTTGGCACGCTTTTACTGTTTCAGAGAGAGAGGCTTGAGCGACTTGTAATCTCGGCTATACGCCGCCTGTAACACTTGTTCATATCAATAAAGAGATTACTTACTTGTTTCAATGCTTCCGCTATAATTGTCGACTCAGTGAACCTGTTACCGATCGCCTATGCGTTCATGACTCCGCTGCACTCGGACAATCTGTGCGACTCTGTGGCTTAGAACTCTAACCGCCAGCCAATGAACCATGGCCTTGCACGGGCGTGGCTCACGCTCGTGCGGCATCACGCCCGGATGGGTTAAGCGATCGTTCCGCGGGAGCGCTGGCGAGGGTGATTCCCGCCTAGCGGGAACGGCCGATTGCCTGCGGGAGATCGGGGCGTGACATGTTGGTATCAGAGCCTGGCTTCTACGCCTTTGGACTTCAATTCGATATCTCTGTTTCGAAAGCTCGTTCGTGGGTTATGTGCACGCTCTCTCTTAATGCCTCGATGGGATGTTCCAACAATAAGTCTAAATACTTTCAAAATGCGTTTTGAATGTTATGCTTGCTTGTCTGGTTGTATGCTGCGAGTGGCCTTTGTGCCAACCTGTGCGAACCCTTGAGAGTATTGCTAGTAGCTTGTCCGAGATTTCACTAACTCTAAGTTTGGTTGAATGCATCTATTCGAGGGACGCCTTGAAATAGTGCACCATCCAAGACTTAAGAAAAGGTGAACTCGAGTGCTGAGACTTCGCTATCACTAAGCTGGTTGACGTGTTCACGCTAGAAGCGCGTTTCGAAAGTGCGCACGATCCAGTCTAAGCGGTATGCTAAGATCGAAGCTTGTGCAAGTGAAGATCCAAATGAACAAGTACAAACGACTTGTCTATGATTGCCTCAACCCTAGATTACTGCTTGTCCTTAGTAAGTCTCGAGGACGAGACTTTTTCTAAGTTGGGTAGGATGTAACACCCCGTTCCGCTCAAGCGGACTGCCGTCACAAACGGCAATCGTGCAGCTGTCCCGACCTGCTTTGCCTCGATCAAGAAGCAAAGGATATCCAGACTTGCCCCTACAGGGATCCGGCTTGGACTTTCAGAGGCTCGCTTGACGTATCGCTCTACCGAGGCGAATCATCGCTAAGGTGGGTGGCTACGGTGAACTTGTCTTTGCTTAGCCAGCACACATAAAAATCTGGAATATTTATGCTAGTCGCTAGGTGATTCACCCCCTGCATGCTAATAAATCCAACGCACCTAGCTAAGGGAATAATCCCAACTTATATTGCTTGCTAGAACATGGAATTGAAATACTGCTTATATTCAAACACTCGCATGCTAAGTCCCTTAACAGTTTCAACTCTCGGCTTACCTTCGGGTCCGAGCAACGTCCCTGCTTATGTTCCTTAGAAACGCATGCTTGTCTGCTTGAATGTGCATTATTTTCATCCTTACTCCGGGAGACTACTCAGTAGTCGTTCCGTGTATGATTGACCCTGCAAGAATCCGGGACCGTCAGGTCATCTAAGGCAATCCCCGAACCAGGGGAATGCACTAAGCAAGAATAAATACTGAACGTAAATCTCACTTGAATGATAATCATGCTATGTGTGCATCTGAACGAGGATCGTGTTATGTACTGATGGAATCACAGCTCGTGGAGCAATATGCCTCGTTCAGACTAAGTTTAAGTTTCATGATTATCATGTCAAGCTATGGAAAAAGGACAGACCCTGACCTGCATTGTCGCAGACCACCTGTGTGCACAATTGTGTTATGTTGAGTTCCGCGGACGGTCACACCAGGGCACTGGGACCGATCCGATCCGATCCGGACGGAACGTATGTTAGTCGTATGTTACCCGGCAAGTGTTCCGCGACGGGGCTCGCCACCCGCGTCGTACGTCACTTCGCCCTGAGACTAAACGGTCCTTTATGGCTATGCCAGCGACATCATGTTCATATAGATAAGTCATCCTCGCTTAGCGGCTATCCGCGTGCGAGTCACTGCATCGCATCAAGAACAACTAAACACCTGAACGATCATGTTAAAATGACCCTCCTGTTTGCATATGCTTGCCTCCTGAATATTTTATACTTGCCCATGCTTAAATCAATAATGTTTGCCTTGGACAGGGAAGGACAAATGGTAAGTCTCGCCGTGTTTCCTCAAACATCGCACGGCGCACTGCCCGACATGTTAAGCTATTCAATGTTTGCATGTAACTGATCCTAAGGCAATTAGAAAGACAACTTAATAGTTGTGCACGAAACCTGTATTACGTGTTTGGATTTGTCGAGCGGGCGAGTAGCTTCCCCACCAGTGCATTCAATGTACTGATAATCCACCAGTTTGATATGCAGGGTGCGGGAGAACCTCGTGCGGTGCGGACGCCTCCTTCGTGCGTGCTAAGGCCAGGAGTTTCCTCTGAAGCCTTGCAACGGTGCGTCCGGGACTGAAGCACATATACAAGACATAAGTTGTGAACATCGCCCGACCATCGCCTGTACAAAACATTCCACAGTTGTAGCCACTTGGCACGCTTTTACTGTTTCAGAGAGAGAGGCTTGAGCGACTTGTAATCTCGGCTATACGCCGCCTGTAACACTTGTTCATATCAATAAAGAGATTACTTACTTGTTTCAATGCTTCCGCTATAATTGTCGACTCAGTGAACCTGTTACCGATCGCCTATGCGTTCATGACTCCGCTGCACTCGGACAATCTGTGCGACTCTGTGGCTTAGAACTCTAACCGCCAGCCAATGAACCATGGCCTTGCACGGGCGTGGCTCACGCTCGTGCGGCATCATGCCCGGATGGGTTAAGCGATCGTTCCGTGGGAGCGCTGGCGAGGGTGATTCCCGCCTAGCGGGAACGGCCGATTGCCTGCGGGAGATCGGGGCGTGACAACGAGGACAGAGATTTGGGCCGACGGTACAAAGTAAGTCAATTAGATGGTTTAGTATATATTTGTGTTTCTCTTTATTCATCGTATATTGACTTTTTCAGTAATCTAAATTATTATTTTTGTATAGATATCGTCCATCGTCGGTTCAGAGACACCTGGGCCAATTTTTGAGGAACAACTACGGTGGCCCTTGGATCAACTACTCTGAGGCTCCGAAGGAGAGGAAGGCGTTCTGGTTTGCGCACTTCCAGGTAAAAGTATATTAAATAAATCCTCTAATTTATGCATATTCGTGATGCTAACTTAATGAATTATTTATTGTAGCAAACGTATTTTTATCCTCCACACCGGGCCGAGTTGATCGAGCGGCTCTTTCCTACCGTTGCCGCTAAGCTTATCCGAGATGCTCTGGATGACCAGAAGGCTCGTGATCGTGCTGGAAAACCGATCCAAGGTTGGATCACGCCTGAGCAGTGGACTGCGATGAGGGCTAGATTCGACGATCCGAGCTACAAGGAAAGGTCTAAGAAGGCCAAGGCGGCTAGGCAGAATGCTGCCAAGTGGTGTGGTAGCTCGATTCCGATGACGGAACATTTCCGTCGTTTGGTATGTTTTTTCTTTTAAAATATATTATTTTAATATAAGTACCAAGTACCATAAAATGGTACTTGAAAAAAATATTTAAGTTTAGTAATAAAAAATATATTTTTAACAGGTACAGAGGGGTGAGGATGCAAACATGGTGACCGTCTTCTTGGCCACCCATCGCAAGGACGGAAATCTCATTGATGAGAGGGCCTCAGAGACCTATGTAAGTATTACTTTACTTTGTGTTTATTTTAATATAACTTAGGCAATTATTGAGTTTCCAAACCTTTTCTAGGCCGAGTATCTTAGGCTTCGTGAGCGGGCGACTGCTAGTGCACCTACACCTGGAGAGGTTGGTGCTTCGTCGCAGCCCGGTCCATCTCCGTCGGCGGATGACCTGTGGGTGACCGCAGCTGGTGGTCTCCAGAGGGGTACGTACTACGGTACGGGCTCCTATGGCGCCCTGGTTGCGACGCAGTCATCTAGGGCCTCCCCGGCAGCTGTGCATTCCACACACCCCTCGCAGTCGCAGCCCTCGCAGTCGTCGGCCAGAGTCCAGGAGGCCGTCCAGGAGGCCGTTGACCGTCAGATTGCGTCTCTCCGTGACGACTTGCTGCGAAGTATGGAGGACCAGTCCCGGTCCCAACCGCAGGCGGACGATCCGATGCTCATCGCACGATTGGATATGCTCGACCGCAGCATGACGGAGCTACGAGAATTGACAAATGATATTAGAGCCTCCAATGACCGCAACATCATGGAGCTGCAGGCGGCACAGCTATCGATGGGCGAGAAGCTGACGAGGATGCAGGCGTCACAGCTATCGATGGGCGAGAACCTGACGAGGATGCAGGATTCAATGGGTGATAGCAGTACGAGGCTGTTATCTACCCTGGATTCTTACAACCAGCGACTCGCAGACTTGGAGCGGGCATGGCCTCCACCGACGTCACTGCCTTCTCCATCGACATCGGTGTCGATTCCACGGGACGAGTATGAGGAGTTGTTATCCTTCAAGCGCGCCGCTGGTCAGCCTCCTGCAGATCCGTAGTAGTATAGTTATTTTTATTATTATTTATGAATTATTGATACTTCAACAATAGACATGATGTATGATGCTTCTTGTGGTCTTTAATTTTTTAGTTAATTTAATTGGATTATATAGTTATCCACATTTAATTGGATTGATACTTCTTGTGGTCTTTAATTTAATTGGATTATATAGATTGAATCATGTTGGTGTGTATGATGAAGATGATGTAAAACTGCAGGGAATCACCAATGTTTGCTTCTGCACATTATTTTTTTTATTTTTTTTTAAAAATTAGCGACGTTATTAGCGACGTTTAGCGACGTTTAGCGACGTTAAATTACGTCGCTAATTACGTCGCTAAGTAGCGACGCTGTAAAACGTCGCTAAGGACGTCGCTAATAACGTCGCTACTTACGTCGCTAAATGTCGCCAATTGCTGACATGGCAGTATAGCCAGGTCATTAAAGACGTCGGTGTAACGTCGCGATAGATGTCGCTAATCAGCGACGTTTAGCGACTTTTCTAAACGTCACTTTTTAGTGACTTGGCGTCGCAAAACGTCGCTAAATTTAGCGACACATTAAAGTCGCTAAAAAACGTCGGCATAGCGACGTTTAACGACGTTTTTTGTTTTAGCGACTTGGTTTTTTCCGACTGCTTTGAAACGTCGCTAATTACGTCGCTAAACCTAATTAGCGACATTTTTTGGTTATTTAGCGAAGTTTTTAGACGTCGCTAATTTGACTTTTTCTGGTAGTGATTGTTCCCCACCACGGGCATGATATGCGAGCCAACTACCAAAGCGTGGCTAGGATATTGATTGACTGAATATTACATACACGATCGGGTGAATCCAGATTTAACTTCCATGGATTCGTATCTAGCATGTCCGTACTTTGTACAACACCTTAAGAAAAAATTTTATGTGACCATGCCTTGAGATTTTGAACATAATATAGAGCTAATTAGGTAACTATAATTGGTAGTAACATTGGAGGTAATGGTATCCCGAGATTATGCCAACGAATATTCCCATAAAGATTCATTCTAAGTGCATTATAGGCTGGTTACCACAGATACTGTATATCATCTGCCTTAGTAGAGTGCAGTATATGACCTATTATAAATAATGTCGAGCCATTGTCTCCCTATAGGAGCACTGAAATCGCTAATACCGTATTTTTAGTGCAGTAGCCCTACGGTGAACTAGTGCCTCATGCAAGTGCCTGTATATTCCTTATTTGGCTCGGTTAGCTCATATTCGGCACTGGCATGATCTGAGGATACCTATTATGCATTATTTTTGAGATAACCTCAGACTCCACAAAATAGTAAGCCGTACAAGTGATTGGCCGATATAAGAAAATGGACTTGGTTGTGATTGTATTATTCGGTTAGTAACCTAGGAAAATGGACTATCATAGTGTGATGGTTTAACCCATGTCCTTGTTTAGTTGTAGGTTTGGGCCTTTGCGCTAGGATATGCCATGGACCTAAGTTATGATACTAAACCTATGTATTATATAATTAATTCTTGGGTTTTTGTTTCTCTATTTCGTGCTTCCTTTGTGGTACTTGCTATTTAGGGTCTAACCCCACTGGTTTTGCATGGTCAGGTCTCGAGCCAGCACCCGAGGATCCAGCATACTATCCCCCAACTCATGGCGCGTACCAGAAACATGGTCACAGAGGATAACGAGTGAGTTTTCTCCTTCCCTGCTAGTCATTGTATAATTATTCTTTTTGGCGTTTAGCCACCGGCACCTGTTAGCCGGTACGTTTGGACATTAGTCTTCTTACATGGTTGTATTAAATTAGACTGCTATTGATTGCTGTCATATACTTTTGATTACTCTTCCATCTTCTTATTTTGTACAGCTGGTCACGAAATATTTTAAGAAAGCGTTTGGGACGCCTTATTGCTTTATTATAAATCCTCTATGTTTACTTTTTCTTGTTTGAATGATTGAGACGTAAAAGTTTTTGACCATAGGAGACTTGATTGTAGCATGCACCCTTTATCTTATTATAGTCGTGATCACCGTACGACGTATAGTACCTTGTACGGGGTAGCTGGTCGTATCCGTCTACGTATTTTGGTACTGGAACGTGATAGAGGATGAACCGAACCTTGCTTAAGAAAGCAAGATGTATGCTTTCCAATGCCGATTTAGGCAAGGAATAGTAGGCAGATGCTATACACATGGCGTAGTACTTGATTAATAGATCACCAACTCCGGCTATAAACTATAAGACTCCATATGAGAATATGATCGACAAACCAACAGAATATAATATTTTGCGCATGTTTGGATGCAAAGCTTACTATCATGTCAACGATAGTAAGTTAGATCCGAGAGCCAAGAAGGCTATTTTCTTGGGATATGCATAAGGAGTGTGTAATACCCCGTTCCTAGCGGGTTACTTATAGAACACTTGTTACTTTGACTCGATTAAGAATCGAGTCTCGGAGAAACCTTACCGCTAAATCAATACGGACGAAATGCAATGAACCCTTCAAATTGATGGAACGGTTTCTATTGAAATGAGTCCAATATTTTTTATTGGTTGTTTTGCTTCTTGGTTTTGTGTTGCTTTGTGTTTTGTCTTGCTTTCGATGACTTGGTTTTCATGATTCATTTTTCTCGCTTGCGCATCCTTTTTGAATCTTAAGGGAAAGAGATCGAAGGATGCTAACCAAGTATTATTGCAATTTTAGGATGCATAACCAAGGAGTGACCGTTGATAAGGCTTTTCCATTCTCTCATTCGATTCATTCGGTGAGTGACTTAGGTCCTTCGATGAATCCTTCAGTCCATACGCCTTAACATAATGATCTCTAGTTCACTTGAATTGCTTATCCCTATGGTAAATGTTAAATTCACTACAAGATATGCTAAAAGAAATGAACTGCATACAAAAGTAAATAGAGTTACTGCTTTACTTCAATTAATATTTGTCTCTTACTCATCTGCTGCGCTTTAAAATTGTGTATTGAACCTTGTATGGTTAGTGTTTGTGTCCCGTGTAAAAGATTGAAAAAGAAGAGTCTAGTAGCCCGTCCTGATATTTTGGTCCTATGGAATCTAGGGGGGCATAGCTATTAGATAATGATATGCTAGTTCATGTTTAATGCATCCTTATAGTTTTATCTGGTAGAAGTTGCTTGTCATGCATTGGTCTCGGACAACTTGTGGACAAGGTAAATAGTCTCTCGAACGATTCTTGGGGCACTGGGAATCGGTCGGTCCAGAGGAGATTGTGAGAGCACTCTGATGTTCCGGTCCTACGGGATCTAGGAGGGTGTTGTTGTCCATCAAGTAGGGCAACTCATGGGACGTCATATAGTTAGGTCGCATACTAGGTTTACCTTCTTGCATACCTATTATTTGATACCATGATTGATACATAAGTTAGCTATATATATATGCAAATTGTTGCTAACTTGTGTGTCTACTGCAGGAATAACCGCTCGACCGTGGGTAAGATTTATAATATGATAGTCTATCTATCGTCTATATTTTTTTGCATGAGTTGTTAAAAATAAACTAGACAACTAGAAAGATCACCAAATAATGCTAGCTTCACATACTTACTTAGTGTGGATTTTTAGGTGAGTTTGGCCACGGTCGCTCACTAGTACATATTGTAGTACTGACCTACGTTTGTGGGCAAATCTCCAGGTTCTGGTAGCGAGAGCTTGGCGAGCATTTTGAATCGGTGTTAGCACATCCTTCCAAAGGGACCGTGCTTGTGCTGCCTCCTTAGTTTTTCTCTCCTGTGAGCAAACTCCTCTTCTGCTAGATGTTTTAATTTTTGGTCCTAGTAAGGATATAATGTATGGACATTATGGATAGTTTTGGGAATATAAAAGAGTTGTAAGCCTTCTAAGGCATATTTTGTAACTCAGTCAAGCAAGTACTTTGTAATCAAAATCGTCAAGTATTCAATAAAGAAAGTATTTTGTGTTCCTATCAAATGTGTTTAACTTTGGTTCTCTGCATTTACATTTTGTGCCTATATATGTATATTTTTGTCTGACTTGTGTCTTGTGTAGGTACTTTGCCTGGTTAAAGCGCAACTTAGGCTTGCATGGCATCGCGCCCAAGCGAGGACGATCGATTCCGTAGGGACCAAGCGAGGACGATCGGCCCTTATAGGATTGGGGCATGACAGGTGGTATCAGAGCAGGGCTTTACGTCCTTGGCCTCTTCAAATATTGTTTTCAAAAATGATATAAGTTTTCAAACGGTTTCAAAAAGTCTCGAATTTAGAAAATGGTTGCGAATCTATAGAAGTAAATCGAGAGTATAAATGCCCCTAAGAGTATGAAAACCCAACATCCCATGCAATAAGTCCATAATACGTTATGAGACTAATGCAAGCTACTCTCTTTTGCAGCAAGATGACTATAGCAAGTAACCAAGGGACATCATGACCAAATCGATAGGCTAATTGCTATGTTCGAGAATCAGAATGATCGACATCAGGCCCAACAGGAACGGTTTGAAGCTCAGTAGCACGGGTTGATGCTAGAGCCTTGGCATAGCAACAACAGCTTGACTCTCTGACTCAGATAGTGACAGCATTGGTATCCAACAGCAGTGCATCAGGAACCACCGTGACGCCTATAGCAGCCACACCTGCGCCTCGAGAAGCTGGCCTAGCAGAAGCAGATAAACCTCCATAGCCGATCAGAAAGTCTACCTTTAAAGGCGCCGAGTTCCAGAATTTGAACCCTCTAGAGTTTGAAGGCAGGGCCACGGCGGATAAGGTAATGGACTGGGTCGCGAAGTTGGAGGGCTTATTTTAGTTTGCTAGAATACCTTCGAATAAGAGGGTGGCATGTGTAGCCATGCAGCTGCGGTTACATATGCACGATTGGTAGCAGATCAAGAAGCTAGATCTTGCCACAAAGCACAGCGACTGTAAAATCACTTGCGGGATGTTTAGAGATGTATTCCTTGTACAATATCTCCTGCCAGCTGTCAGACAAAGAAAAGAAGATGAGTTTATCGAACTTAAGCAAGGGAGCATATCCGTCAAAGATTATGAGTCAGAATTCTCTAAACTTCCTAAGTTCGCTAGCTCAATGATTCCTAATGAGATGGCCCGTACACATCGGTTCATAATAGGCCTAAACGATAACTTGAGAAAGGATGTTATAAACCGGGAGTGTACATCGTACATACAGGATTTTGAGGCAGCAATACAGAATGAGCAGTTCACACCGTATAGTGCTCAAGAAAAGGCATCGGCTCCTCGGAATCCTCCTGCTAAAAGATATCATGACGGCGAAAAGAAGATCGACACAAATAGGAACCCTGGAAAAGTGTGCATTTACTGCGTCCGTCATGGTCATATTAAAGAAACTTGTCGTTTCCTCAATAGGCTGTGCTTCAAATATGGCCAACCAGGCCATAAACTCCGAGATTGTCCAATTAGGAAGTTCGTACAACAGAATCGAAATAACAATGCAAAACGTGGACAGAATGAGAACCCCGCCCCAGCCCCAACTAATGGACAAACTGATCAAACTAGAAAGGCTAGAGTGTATCAGCTGAATATTGAGCGTGATGCAAGCGGGTACGATATTGGTGAGTCTGATTTCTTCGACCTCTTGATGCGTCGTTTATCGACTCCTTGATCTCTTAAGTTTTGAGGACAAAACTTCTTCTCAGTAGGGTATTATGTAATGCCCCGCTCCCAGCGGGTTACTTTTGGAACACTTGTTACTTTGACTCGGTTGAGAATCGAGTCTCGGGAAAATCTTACCGCCAAATCAACACGGACAAAATACAATGAACCCTTCACATTGATATAGTAGTTTCTATTGAAATGAGTCCAATAGTTTTCGTTGGTTGTTTTGCTTCTTGGTTTTGTGTTGCTTTATGTTTTGTCTAGCTTTCAATGACTTGGTTTTCATGATTCGCTTTTCTCGCTTACGCGTTCTTTTTGAATCGTAAGGGAAAGAGATTGAAAGATGCTAACCAAGTATTCTTGCAATTTTAGGATGTATAACCAAGGAGTGACCGTTGTATAAGGCTTCTTCATTCTCTCATTCGATTCATTCGGTGAGTGTCTTAGGCCCTTCGATGAATTCTTCAGTCTATATGCCTTAACAAAATGAACTCTTGTTCACTTGAATTGCTTGTCCCTATGGTAAATGTTAAATTCACTACAAGATATGCTGAAAGAAATGAACTGCATGCAAAAGTAAATAGAGTTACTGCTTTACTTCAATTAATGTTTGTCTCTTACTCACCTGTTGTTCCACAAAATCGTGTATTGAATCTTTTATGGTTAGTATTTGTGTCCTGTATAAAAGATTGAAAAAGAAGAGTCTAGTAGCCCGTCCTGATATTTCGGTCCTACGGGATCTAGGGGGCTTGGCTATTAGATAGTGATACACTTGTTCATATTTAATGCATCCTTATAGTTTTATCTGATAGAAGTTTCTTGTCATGCATTGGTCTTGGACAACTTGTGGACAAGCTAAATAGTCTTTCGAACGATTCTTGGGGCACTGGTAATCGGTCGGTCCAGAGGAGATTGTGAGAGCACTCTGATGTTCCGGTCCTATGGGATCTAGGGGGGTGTTGTTGTCCATCAATTAGGGCAACTCATGGGCCGTCATATAGTTAGGTCGCATGCTAGGTTTACCTTCTTGCATACCTATTATTTGATACCAAGATTGATACATAAGTTGGCTATATATATATGCAAATTATTGCTAACTTGTGTGTCTGCTGCAGGGATAACCGTTTGACCGTGGGTAAGATTTATAATATGCATAGTCTATCTATCGTCTATGGTTTCTTGCATGAGTTGTTAAAAATAAACTAGACAACTAGAAAGATCACCTAATAATGCTAGTTTTACATGCTTACTTAGTATGGATTTCTATGTGTGTTTGGCCACGGTTGCTCACCAGTACATGTTGTAGTACTGACCCACATTTGTGGGCAAATTTCCAGGTTCTGGTAGCGAGAGCTTGGCGAGCATTTTGAATCGGTGTTAGCGCATCCTTCCAGAGGGACCGTGCTCGTACTGCTTCCTTAGCTTTTCTCTCATGTGGGCAAACTCCTTTTCGTCTAGATGTTTTGATTTTTGGTCCTACTAAGGATATAATGTATGGATGTTGTGGCTAGTTTTGGGAATGTAAAAAGAGTTGTAAGCCTTTTAAGGCATATTTTGTAACTCAGCCAAGCAAGTACTTTGTAATCCAAATCGTCAAGTATTCAATAAAGAAAGTATTTTGTGTTCCTATCAAACGTGTTCAACTTTGGTTCTCTGTATTTACATTCCGTGCCTATATATATGTTATTTTGTCTAACTTGTATCTTGTGCAGGTACTTTGCCTGGTACAAGCGCAACTTAGGCTTGCACGGCATCGCGCCCAAGCGAGGATGATCGGTTCCGTAGGGACCAAGCGAGGACGATCGGCCCTTACGGGATTGGAGCGTGACAGAGTGAAGGGATACCGTATGTACTGTTTGGAGGATAAGAAGTTCTTAATCAGCAGAAATGTTACCTTCGATGAGTCTTCAGTGTTGACTTTAAGCAAGAAGAGTGAGTCCCAAAAGGATAGTAGTGAATCTCGCAAATCTTAAACTATTTAGATTGGGTCATCTAAGGATACATCAGATGATGTGGAGATTTCTGAAGATGTTCACCAAGCCTTACAAGAAAAACAACAAGCGGAAGAGAAACACCAACAGCAAGATTCTTTGGCTACTACTAGGCCAAGGAGATCGGTCAAGCCAGTGCAAATGTATGGATTTGATGAGCCGTTCAAGCACTATGGACAGTTGAATGTGGTGGCATATGCACTGCCAGTAGAGGATAACGAGCCTATTACCTTCAAATAGGCTACCAAAGATACTAGCAGCGAGAGATGGATGGTAGTTATGCAGGAAGAGATTGAGTCTATCCATAATTACTGTACATGAGATTTGGTTCCATTGTCTAAGGGAAAGCGAGCTATAGGCTGTAAGTGGGTGTACAAGAAGAAGGAAACTTCTCTAGAGTCAGGTGGAGAAGTGTTGCTTGAGGGCCCTTAGGGGCAGGATTGACAAGTGATTGATTTGGTGAAGCTGTGCGGTTGAAAAGTGTGTTGGCTCGGTTTAGTGGCAAAATATTGCCGAGGTGGAGATATGAAGGAAAGTATATTTGAACATATCTTTGAAGAAGATTGACTTTGATCTTTGACTATATCTTTGAAGAAGATTGACTTTGATCTTTGACCATATCTTTGAAGAAGAACAATTTTCTGACAAAGTGGAGATATAAAGAAAGATATATTTGACCATATCTTTTGAAGAAGATTGACTTTGACCTTTGACCAAATCTTTGACAAGAATAAGATTGGATTACTATTCCTATATAATGTTGGATTTGACCATATCTTTGAAGAATAAGATAGGATTCATATTTCTATATAATATTGGATTTCGATGTATAGATATATGCTATATGCTATATAAAGGAGACAAAGGTTTCTCCTTGAGGGATCTCAAGAATGCTCATGTAAGTTGTTGAATAAGTTTAACACAAGAGTATCTCTCAAATTGTGCTCAATGATTTTTGAATAAGTTTGACATAAGAGAGCAAAAAATATTGAATAAGTTTAACACATAAGTTTTTAAGAGAGTTTTTTGTATAGTGTTCTTGAGAGAAAGGAGAGAAGTGTTGAGAGCAATTATAATTCTTTTTATTCTTCATAGTAGAATTGAATTACCCTCGTCCGTGGAAGTAGGTATCTTGGACGAACCACGTAAATCCTTGACTTTGTGATTGTGAACTTTCTCTGAGTTGTTTCTCTGATTTTCCTGGGACTATTCTCGTTGTGTGCCCAACACCTCACCTAGATGAGTAACTTCAACCAACACTTCATGGTCCAGTACCCGACCTCGTTTGGTTTGCGGAATCATGGGATTGGAAAAGAAAAGTCATTACTTTCCAATCTTTAGGTGTCAAAGGAATTGACGAGGAAAGTAAAGTGATTCTCAATGCTAAGCAAAATAGGAGCAAAAATGATTCCCTCCACCAACCCATGGATTTATTTCTCTCAATTTTCTTAGCATTTCCAAACACCGAAAAGGAGAATCGATGGAAATTATAATTTTGCGAAGGAAAGAAAAGAACATGAAATTAATTTTCTTTCCTTTCCTTTTCGCTAACCAAACGAGCCTAAAGTTAACAAACTCTACTCTGCACTCCAATCATGAAGGCCAAATCCTCCATTTTCAGCCACCATTTCTCTCTCTATAATAATTTTTTGTTGGATAGAAACAACTCCCATAGGGTAGAAGAAGCTTCTCCCTTCACCTATTCTACCTCTCTAATGACAAATGTTAAGGCTTGTGTTATTAGCAATCAACAATCGAATACTGACAATAATATCCTATTCATGATCAAGCAGCACTACTAAAATAATTGCACAACAGAGCCGAAATAAGTGACTCGCTGGGTAGCAACTATCCACCGACGGAGTAACAACCAAATAGCATAATTTGAAGTATAGGCTGATACGGATCCAATACGGCCAATATCGGTACGATTTGGCATGTCCTAATCTGATATCGATACTGCCATCAGAGTCTCTTTTTAAGGTAATTCGGCAAAAAAATTTAAACTAAAAATCCCAATAAGCAAGGGTGTAGCATAGTATGATTGTAAAAATAAGATAACTTTTAAATTGCAGGTAAATCAACTAGCATGGTGACTACTATTTCATTTAATTCTAAAATTATAAAAAAAAACACAAAAATACTAAAAATTATGCCTAAATATATTTTAAAAATCTAAATTTTTAAAATTTTATTAATAATTATTTGTTTTTTGTACCCAAAAAAATTGATATTCCGACCCGAAATCGTCAATACTGTCGATACCGATACTTAGGAAGATTCCGATATCGATTTTGATATCGATATTGCAAACCTTGCCAACTAGATCTAATACAAAATGCTCATTCATCGTTATCGATGCCTTGTTTGTCGCTACGTTGCACAGGTAACCTCGCTACGTTGCACAGGTAACCCGCAAAAAATTGGGTGACGGAGACACGATGAAGTACGTGTCATCGCCCATTCATCGCCGATGTTAGAACTTAAATCTTGGGCCTAGACCTTAAATCAAATATTTTCTTGTAGCCCCCAAATATCTGCTCTTCTTCTCCCCTGACCAGCTCCAAATATCTGCTCTTACTTGTGTGCACCCGACCACCTATCGTGTGCACCCGACCCCCTCCGCCAAGCATCGAGCATGCCCCTCATGTCACGCACAATCATACCCCTCCAACCTGACCACCGCCCCCCTCCAGCCCCGACCCTCCCCGTGACGTGGCGGAGGTACCCTAACTCTAAATCCAAATTTTTGGGGGATTTTGACTCGTGACATAATGTTGATTTTAGGATGTTAGAAATCTAAATGATCAAACTTTTACTGCAATTTAGAAATCTCAAAGATTAATATTCCCAAATTTTCTTGATTCCTTGGTGTTAGAAATCTAAAGGAAATCATCAGTGACCATATTTATATTTTTTCTTCATTCCTTGTTGTCAAAAAATCTAAAGGAAATGGCTATCTAGATAGTCGGGCAATCACATGGAGAGGATGCATGTATATATGTACGTGGGGAGACCTTGTAATTTGCTCTTTTATTAAAGTTATTCACTGCAATAACTATGTTTAGAAATCCCAAATTGGCTTCAAATTTGTCTACTTAATGTGAGTTTATCTATGCGTGCGGTTATGCGCTATTCAAATACGGATCCATTTTCTGAGTCATCTGACATCCATTTGATGACTTATATTGTGTTGAAAGAATATCTACATGACGAGCTATCAATTGCATTAATTTATTCTATCTATATCTAAAAGGATAAAATTGTACAAATACAACAAAAATGGCCGTAGAATACTTTTGTGAATTAATTTAACTATACAAACATGGGTGGAGCCACATGCAAAGGATTGGGGTCCACCACTCCCACGAATATTTTTTATATACAATTTTTTTATTTGTTTCTTAAATTAAGTATCTATTTTTAAAACTTTATGAGCTTTCTTAAAATTTTAGCTAATAATATTTTATTTATTCCTTAAATTTATTTTTCACAACCCAAGAAAAAGAACAAATGTTGTATCCAAGTTTATATTACAAAATTTTTGTCCCATAGAATAAAATTGTTAGCTCCGCCCCTGTATACAAAGAGTCATTCATGTTGTTTGAGTTCTTGAGAAGGAACTTCCAAGCGCTGATTAAAATCCGACTTTAATTTGGATGTTTTGAACACATAAAAATCTGACTTTAATATATCTTAAGATCTTTTCCTACAAAAAGCGTTTATGGATTCAACGAGTATCTTGAAGCTTTCTCCATCAGTTGATAAAATCCATGTTGGAGTGGGTGGGGTTCCCAACCTATGTGGAGAATACCCCAGAGTACGACGAGCGTCGTCTGTGATCAGAGAAGCACGGGGAGGTGACAAGAGCCATTCGAGAGGTCGAAAAAACTCGGGAGGAAGGAGGAGCAGTCTGTTGTACAGGGGGAGACAGAGTTCTGGACGAACTTGGTCCAAACTCGGTCCGAGTTTGGTGTGATGTTTTAGAAACTCAAAACTGAAGTCGGTCCGAACTCGGTGTGGTGTTCCAGAACCTCAAAATCAAAGTCAGTCCGAGTTCGGTCGGCCGGCTGAACAAAATTTTAGAGGTGTTTTATAAACCGTTGGATCGTATCCTAGGGTCCAGGATTAGCTGTGGGATTATAGGGTATATATCAGGTTTTCCTAACCCTAAGTCCTAATCTCATTCATAATATATTATCTCAAGGAATAGGAGAAAAGGAGGCAAGAGTGCCATTACAATCATGGAAAGGAGAAAGAAGGATTGGAGGCCGTTTCGGAGAAGGAGATCAACTTTGGGTAATTTCTCATTGTCTTCTATCATCGTGGTGTGATCTATTTTCTATTCCTAAGTATTATGGTGATCTGTGTTGGATCGGGAGGAGCTTATAGAGGGTTTATTCTCTTTATTTCATTAGTGGAGGCATTTCAGGGTTGGGCTCCGATCGTCCCATGGTTTTTTCCCGCAAAGATTTTTCACGTCAAAAATATCTGTGTCTGCGATTTGTGTTTGGCATTTTTTGGTTTGTGCATTTTGCTTGGTTCTCTTGCAGGTAATCTCTGGTTTGGGAAACGGTTTTTGCGCTTTCGTTCCCAACAGTGTGGTATCAGAGCCAGGTTCTGGAATTTTCAGAAGGGTGTCAGGAGTTGACAGGCAAACCAGGGAGGAAAGATGGACGCAAAGCTGGTGCGCATGATAAACCTGAACGGTACTAACTATCATTACTGGAGGAGCAAGATGAAGGATCTATTATTTGTCAAGAAGCTGCATCTGTCGGTATTTGCTTCCGAGAGGTCCAGTGATAATTTTGAAAAGGACTAGAATTTTGAGCATATACAGGTGTGTGGGTACATCAGGCAGTTCGTTGACGAGAATATGTACAACCACATTGCCAGTATTGAGCATGCGAGGACATTGTAGGATAAGATGGAATTTTTGTATGCAAAGAAGACCAGGGTAAATAAATTATTCCTGATCCGGATGATGATGGGTCTTCGGTACAAAGATGGGGCATCGATTACGGATCACTCGAGTGAGTTCCAGGGCGTGGTTGACTAGCTATCCTTAATGGGAGTCAAGTTCAACGACAAGGTTCAGGGACTATGGCTGCTATGTACATTGCCAAACTCGTGGGAGACCGTACGAGTGTCTATGATCGCTTCTGCTCCGGAAGGCATAGTCAGTCTAGAGTTTGCCAAGAGCGGAGTACTGAATGAAGAGATGCGGTGATGTTCTCAGGGCACTTCATCCACATCCAACTCAGAGGCGCTTGTTTCAGAGAGTCGCAGAAGGGGTAAAAGCAAGGGTCCAGGCGGTGGCAGAGACAAAAGCAGAAAAAGGTCCAAGGGTCGGAACGAGGACTCAGAGTGTTACCATTGTAGCAAGAAGGGCCACATCAAGTAAAACTGTTTCGCTTGGAAGGGAGAGAATAAAGGTGATAAGGGAAGCAAAGTGAGAACAGTACAGCGGCGACCTCGACACATGGAGGCGACGTGATCATTGTAGGTGATGAGGTAGTTATGAACCTCATATGCGATAACAACTCTTGGCTGGTGGACTCAGGTGCTTCAGCGCACGTATCTCACAACAGGGCATTATTTGCTACTTATACGACAGGCGACTGTGGAGTGTTGAAGATGGATAATGGAGATGTGTCAAAGGTGGTTGCCATTAGAGATATGCATTTGAGGACAAAGATGGGTGCAGTTCTTTTTCTAAAAGATGTCCGTCATATCCTTGATATTCGTTTTAACCTGGTATCGATTGGAAGGTTGGATGACGAGGGTTTTTTTAGTCTTTTCGGGAACAGTCAGTAGAAGCTTTCCAGAGGTTCAATGGTGATTGCCAGAGGAAGTAAGAGGTCCGGACTCTACTACATGGAAGGGAGCGCACAGGGGACACAGGAGGTTAACGCATCTACTAATGCGTCTACTGAGTTATGACACAGACGGCTTATCCATATCAGCGAAAAAGGGATGAGATACTTAGTGAACAAGAAGGTAATTCCAGGGCTAAAGTCTACAAAGTTAGATAAGTGCATGCACTATTTGGCGGGAAAGCAAAATAGGGTGTCTTTCCAAAGTCACCCCAAGTTCAAGGAAGCCGACATTGCTCGAGTTGATTCACTCGGATATCTGCGGTCCTATGAAGGTAAAATCCATTGGTGGTGCTTCTTATTTTGTAACATTTATTGATGAATATTCTAGAAAGGTTTGGGTCTATACCTTAAAGACCAAGGATCAGGTGCTGCCCACTTTCAAGGAGTTTCAGGCCTCTGTTGAAAGGGAGACGGGCAAGAAGCTGCTTTAAGTTCGGTCGGACAATGGCGGCGAGTATATCGGTCCATTTGATGCTTATTGCAGAGAGCAAGGGATACGACACCAGAAGACTCCACGAAAGACACCACAGCTCAACGGTGTAGCAGAGCGGATGAACAGGAAGTTGATGGAGAGGGTGCGGTATTTGCTGTCAGAAGCAAACTTGCCAGACAGCTATTGGGGTGAGGCACTTTACACAACTGCTTATGTTATTAATTTATCTTCTAGTGCTTCTTTGTATGGTGATGTGCCTAACAAAGTATGGTACGATAAAGAGTTCTCATACAATCACCTGTGAGTGTTTGGTTATAAGGCCTTCGTGCATGTACCAAAGGACGAGAGATCCAAACTTGAGCCAAAGACGAGGCGATACGTCTTTGTCGGCTATGGTCGGGATAAGTTTGGATATAGACTCTACGATACAGTAGAAAGAAAGCTCTATAGAAGAAGGAACGTGATATTCGTCGAGGATCAGACTATGACCAACACTTAGGATTTTGAGATGCCTTCTGAGGCTGAGGAATTGCCTGAGTTAGAGTCATTTTGCTTCGAGCACTTTCTAGAGGACATCGCAGAGGATCCAGTTATGGGAGAGCCAGTACATGGAGTTGCTCCCAACCTTGATCATCAGCCTGCTGATGGTGGTCAGGGTGACCCTCAGGAGGATAAGCATGCCGAGGAGGCAGTTCCTGAAGGGGCGAAGGTTGTAGATATACAGCCAGCACCAGTAATTTTGTTAAGAAGGAGCAATAGAGAGCGTTCACCATCTACAAGATACTCACCGGATAAGTAGGTACTACTGACGGCCGAGGGAAAAATTGAAAGTTTCGCAGAGGCTATGAAAGACTAACACGGGCAGGAGTGGATGGAGGACATGCAGGAGAAGATGAGTTTCTTGGAAGCCAACTCTACTTATGATCTGGTGCGGTTGCCAAAGGGCAAGAAGGCTTTGAAGAATCGATGAGTGTTCAGAGTAAAGCAGACAGATGATACTACTCGCCCTCGATACAAAGCGAGGCTGGTAGTTAAAGCCTACGGTCAGCGAAAAGGCATAGATTATGATAAGATTTTTTTTGCCAGTCATCAAGCAGTCGTCTATTCGGATGGTGCTAGCTTTGGCAGCTAGTTTTGACTTAAAATTCGAGCAAATGGACGTGAAGACGATATTCCTCTACGGTGATCTTAAGGAGGAGTTGTACGTGGAACAGCTAGAGGGATTATGTGAGAAGGGCAAGTCATATTTAGTCTGTCGGTTGAGAAAGAGCTTGTATGTTCTGAAACAGGCTCTGAGGCAATGGTACAGGAAGTTTAAGTCATTTATGGGGGAGCATGGCTATGCTCGGACGACGTCGTATCATTGTATTTTTGTAAGGTACTTCGTCGAGGATAATTTTATTATTTTGTTGCTTTATGTTGATGACATATTATTGGTGGGTCAGAATGCCACCAGGATAGCAGAGTTGAAGCGCCAACTGGGCGTGGCCTCCTCTATAAAAGATTTGGGCGCAACAAAGATTATTCTTGGGATGGAGATCAACCGAGAGAAAGAGAGAGAGAGAGAGTCCAAGCTGCTACACTTATCCCAAAAGAAGTACATTCACCGGGTACTTCAGCGTTTCTAGATGGACGGGTCGAAGAAAGTAAGTAACCCCCTTGCGGCTCACTTTAAGTTCACTGAGGAGCAGTATCCATCTACCGAGGATGAGAAGGAAGATATGGAGCGGGTTCCATATGCCTCAGCCGTAGGTAGTCTTATGTATGCTATGGTATGTACGAGACCATACATTGCTCATGCAGTCGGCACAGTTAGCAGGTACACTTCTAATCCTAGAAGGGTACATTGGAGTGGGGTCAAGTGGATGCTATGATATCTTCAGGGCACTGCCGATTGGAGACTTTCATTTGGTGGTGACGAGTCAAAGCTGGTTGGGTATACCAACGCTGATATGGCTAGAGATGTAGGCACAAGACGATCGACTTCAGGCTATGTGATGATGTTTGCTGGTAGAGCAGTATCGTGGCAGTCATATTTGCAGAAATGTGTTGCCTTATCGACAACGAAGACAGAGTATATTACGGCGACGGAGGCTTGCAAGGAGTTATTGTGGATGAAGAAGTTGTTGCAGAAAATTGGGCTAAAGAAGGAGCAGTATCCTTTGCTTTGTGATAGTCAGAGTGCTATTCACCTTGTGAAGAACCAGACATTTCATAGCCGGTCCAAGCAGATTGAGACCCGGTATCATTAGATACGGGGTATTGTTGAAGAAGGAAGCGTCTTTTGAGAAGGTTCATACAGACGACAATGGAGCAGATATGTTCATAAAGATTCTTCCAATGGGAAAGTTTGAGTACTGAAGGCAGATCGTCGGGATGATGATCCCTCCACATAGTTGTAAAGGAGGAGATTTGTTGGAGTGGGTGGGGTTCCCAACCTATATGGAGAATACCCCGGAGTGCGACGTGCGTCGTCTGTGGTCAAAGAAGCTCCGGGAGGTGACGAGAGCCATTCGAGAGGTCGAAGAAACTCGGAAGGAAGGAGGAACGGTTTGTTGTACAGGGGGAGACAGAGTTCGGGCCGAACTCGGTCCAAACTCGGTCCGAGTTTGGTATGGTGTTCCAGAACCTCAAAATCGAAGTCAGGCCGAACTCGCTGTGGTATTCCAAAACCTAAAAACCGAAGTCGGTCCGAGTTCGGTCGACGGACTGAACGAAATTTTATAGGTATTTTATATACTGTTGAATCTTATCCTACGGTCCCGGATTAGCTACGGGATTATGGGGTATATATCAGGTTTTTCTATCCCTAATTCCTAATCTAATACATATCATATCATCTCAAGGAAGAGAAGAAAAGGAGAAAAGAGTGCCATTGCAATCTTGGAAAGGAGAAAGAAGGATTGAAGGCCGTTTCAGAGGAGAAGATCAACTTTGGGTAATTTCTCATTATCTTCTATCTTCGTGATGTGATATATTTTCTATTCCTAAGTGTTATGGTGATCCATGTTGGATCGGGAGGAGCTTGTAGAGGGTGTATTTTCTTTATTCTATTAGTGGAGGCTTTTCAGGGTTGGACTCCGATCGTCCCATAATTTTTTCTGTAAGGGTTTTCCACGTCAAAAATCTCTGTGTCTGCGATTTGTGTTTGGTATTTTTTGGTTTGTGCATTTTGCTCGGTTCTCTCGCAAGTACTCTCTGGTTTGGGGAACGATTTCTGCGCTTTCGTTCCCAACACTCCAAGCCTAAATTCCTAAGACACAAATTGATAATAGGCAACTCTTAATAAAGTAAACTGAAGAGTATGTCAATCTTACTTGTGTTGTGAGGTTTAGATACCGAGAGCAGGTATTAATACTCCTTTCTCGCTCTATTATGGCCATTTGGGACTATTTCCTTTGGATAGGATATATAAACATTTTAGAGGGTTGGGGGTATCTTTTCTAACAGCACAACAGTCGAACCAACCACAAGGTTCGCATGTCTGGCCACCAAGTACAATTCAATGCATGATGTCAAAATGACTTGTAGAGGAAATTGGTTTTTTTAAGGTATCAGGTGGAACAGAGTGAAGAGAATTAATTATGAAGAACATAAATTTACTATGATATTGTTGTTTAGTGTTTGCATAATAAACTTGAAGCAAAAAAGCGTATATGTTTACCTGCATCATCAGTGGATTGGGCACCAGCGGATCCCTTAACGAGCATATAGAGATCTTGCCCAACACCGAAGAGCTGCACCACATCCAAGAGATTGGTCACCCAAATCACCCCTCTGCATCTACCTCTACCTCACTAATAAGAGCATATGCAGTACATGAGCAATTCTTCAAACACCTCTGAAGGTACTGCTATCCAAAGAGCTTGAGGACTCTTGCAGCTTTACCCCATTAGTAGCCACAAAAAAGTGTCAGTCCCCTTTCTACAGCAGAATCTACTCTACTCTTCATAACGACCAATTAACAGCTCCACCCTAACAACATCAACCTATTGTCCATTGGTTAATTGGTCTTTTTTGTGCGGCCAGGATTGGCTCCCTTGGCAGCCATCTATTGGCTGGGGGTATGGATAAACCCCATCCCTTCTCTCATTTTTTATTTTTATTTGAAAATTTTTGACCTACCTCCCACTTATTTATTATATTTAAGGATGCACCTCATAATTTTTTCATAATATACAAGATCCTCCACTTTTGACAAAATTTGTCTAAAATTTATGGTCGACTACTTTGACCAAAATATCCCTCCCATTGTCTTCTTCCTCTTTTCTCTCACCCCCACCCCCACCCCCTGTGGGCAGGCTGTCGCCGTTGCCGCTGCCGCTCCACACCCCCGCCCTCCCCACCACTGCTTGACCCCACTCCCCACCGATCGCTCCCCCTCCCCGCCACCGCTCCCCGCCCCCACTCTCCCGTAGTAGCAGCAGCAATAGTAGCCGTGGCGAGTAGCAGCCGTGACGCGCTAGCCGCTGCAGCGGCGAGCTGTTGCGGCAGCGACAAACAGTGCAACGTCGCGTGAGCTGCGACGGCTGCTGCTGCTGTGGGTGTTAACTAGGGTGGCCGATGGCAGGGAAGGGGGCCGGTGGCGGGAAGGGGGAGATCAGCGACGGGGAGGGGGAGCAAGCTGCGATGGCGGGGAGGGGGCAGTGGCGGGGAGGGGAGAGGGGGAGCGAGCGACGGGGAGCGGGGGGGAGAGGCAGCGGCAGCCTACCCGCGGGGGGGGGGGGGAGGGGGTGAGAGGAAAGGGGGAAAATACAATGGGAGAAACATTTTGGTCAAAGCAGTTGACTGTCAATTCCAGACGGATTCCCTCAAAAGTGGGAGGTCTTATACATTATGGAAAAACTGTTGGGTGCACCCTTAAATATGATAAATAAAGTGGGGATAAGTCAAAATTTCTCTTTTTATTTCTTCCATGATTTCTTTCAGTCCTCCTGTTTTTCCTCTTAGAGGACATACTTCCTATAGATGTTAATAGAGAGGCTTGTGCTAGCTTAAGCCAGCCTGGAGCTAAACTAGAATACCCATTGCATTGCTTTGTGGATTTTAAATCCTAGACAAGTACAACCTTATTTTGAAGAAGGTCTTGCCTTATTACTTTTTTTTCTTTGCATGTGTTTCTTGATTTTCATGTGTACAAAGTAAAGTTGTCAAGTGGGCCGGACCTGGGTCGACCCATGAACTATAACGGGCCGAGCCTAAAAGTAAAAAGTATGAGTCTACTCTGGTACATGGCCCATGACATGTTGGATTTTAGACTGAACCGGGACTCGGATTGTATTACCAACGTGTGCTACATATTGTTTCTAATGTGTTGCAGCTTTACCGTAGGATGTAGCCGCTGTCCTAGACAAGAAATTTCTTCATGATTTGTATGAAGTATATTGCAAGTAAAGCAAATCTCTATGATTGTGTTATCTCACTTGCTTGTGATTCTTTTTTTAGGATGAAAAGTATTATGTTGCACGCCATTCTTTCCATACTACTAGGTATGGCAAAAAATATTTAGCATGGTCATGATATTTTAAAATTCTAATGGCATAATTGTAAACCTCAAAAAAGTAGCTTAAAGATAGAGAAAGGTATATGCACAAACATAAACACATGAAAGAAATAATTGTATGTACACAACTGTGTCGGGCCGGGCCTCGGGTCATCCCGGGCCTGGACTTTGGGCCGAGCTTCTCTTATGGACCGAGATATGAGATCCGACACATTTCGATATACTAGATTAGGCCATCTCGGACCCAAGATTATATAGGTCGGGCCGGCACATGGTCCATTTTTTTGGGCCGGGCTCTTGTCGGGTTGGGCCAGCCTGGCCCAATTGACAGGTCTAGTGCATAGACCACTAGGGCCAAATGCATGCTACATTTCAGTTTCTAAGCAATGAACATGTACCTCGTATGATAATAAGTATAAAAACCTAGGTTAAGGATAAATAGGTATAACTTGTTTTATAATTGTCACAGTCCGCTTCAAAATAATTGGGTATGGATACGTGATTATATCCGGCCTACATCGCGATATCAGATCTATTAAGATATCTATATCTCGATACATTTATATGTCATTTCTATAATGATCAATATATATATATAAATATATATATATATATATATATATATATAACTTTTGTCGCAGATTATATATATATATATATATATATATATATATATATATATATATATATATATAACCATTCCAACGGGGAAATCATAAACATCCAAAAATATGCCACAAAACGATACCAACACTCACTTGAAGATAACAAACCACAATCTCTACGCAAGAACCAAGATACATCAAATACCGTATATGTGGTGACTTCATTACCTCGACAAATCCAAATCTATAATACTTTGATATGAAGATTGATTCTAATATTAATTGGTTTCTTTTTTCCAAGAACCATTCCCTCACCAATCTTAAGAGGAAAGAAGAAGATTACACAATGAAATTACTACCCAACCCTGTGAATATCTTCTTGAATGGATCAGACGACTCCACGAACAGATCTTTTTCTCCAATTGTCTTGAAGAGCAAGCCTATGAGCAAAGTTCAGACTCTTTCGTAGATTTGTATGAACTATCTTCTCAAATCTCCTTGATGAGCACTCCCTTTGACAACCGTCTTAGCCTCCTTTAAGAAACCCTAATTTAGGATTAGAAAAATCCCAAATTAGTCTGGCACCAATCGTGGCCATTTAGATCCGATCCAATGGTCCAAATTGTGCTAATCAGACATTAAAACTGAGCAAAAAACCAGCAGATGATATACTGCCCGACATATCGTCGTTGCTATTTTGGCTCTGTTTGAGCCATAATTCAGCCACCGATTCTCTGTTGCCTTCATCGCAACTCCCGTCGATGCTCCACGACACCCTAGATTATCACTATACATTTGAATCGAGTTGGCCTATGAGATGTGATATTGGACTAGGCCCATATACCTTAAAAAGAAATTCTCATATAAGGCCATAACCAATCTCAATTATCTACATCTCATAATCCCACTTCCTATTCAATGTGGGACTAAACTATGAACTACTATTGTCACTACTTTTGATCACTCAACCAGAAATGAGACACAATTCAACAAATACATAAACCATTTTTTCATGTCCCTATAACATAGCCCTCTAGAGACCTCATAACTCTATAGTAGACCAAGGATGTAATAGATACAAGATCTAATTTATGTTATATTGACAAAACATTGAGGACAATGTATTTTCAATCCATCTCAAAAAAAAAAATCATTCACCATCTAATAATGATAATGGTAGTAAAACATCTATATTATTGTTTTTATGCATAACAAATTATTATTGGTTAAAAATGAAAGATATGCACATTCGTTTCTTTTCCTGCTAAAAAATTGTGTATCTTTTCGTATTTTTGTTACTAGTATATATGCACATTTATTGTATGTATTTTATATCACTTGGGAAGAGAAAACAATAGTTTCATAATATTTTTACTATTTGGAAAGACCAAACAACAACCATTAATCTTTTTCTATACATAATAACCTAACTATCCATGTTAAATTTAATTAAAAATCTTAATTAGTAAACATAGGTAAGGATATTTTTGTAACAAATTTTTTTTATGGTGAAGCCTAACTTTACTTATTAAATAGTAGTTTAGAAGTGTTGATAGATATAAATAAGTTTAATAAACAATTTTAATTAGTAAACATGTGTAAGGACATATTTGGAAAGAGAAGTTCTACAGTAAATCTTAACTTTTTCTATTATACAAAAGAATAATGATATTCGTCTCACCAAAGTATTCCTCCAAACCATCTCTCCTTATGTAGCAGCTGGCGTAGCTTGTTAAATAATATTATGTAACATCTAACATGGAAAATTTTAACCCAAAAAATTAACCATCCAATTTCTTTAATATTAATATTATAATGATAATATTAATGTTAATGTTAATTTTAAAATTTATCATGTCAGGTGCCATATTAACTGTCATGTTAGCTGCCACACAAGGAGGGACACTTTGGAGGGATGAATAATATTATTCTATATAGAAGTATAGATAACTGTTGCAAAGAATTTTTTCACATTTGCTTATTAGGAATATCACTATCGACATGGTTTTTATCTACTTACCTACAATTTGAAGTAGTTGATTTTACACACTACTCTGATAACATAATCGTAGAGATGCCACTTAGCATAGAAATTTTTGGATTGAAACTCTTTCCTTGTCGACCATTCCTTTTACATTTTTGGGTTGCAGGAACATGAATGAACATGATTTCATGTTTAGGGGGAATCAACAGAGATTTGCTATTGAATAAGTTTGTATGGAAAATGAAATATTGGACATAAGATCTACATAATGGCATCAGTTTTGAACTTATTATCTTAGTTTTGCCATGTTCAGTCCGATACTTACCCCACCAATACAAAATTGAGGCTCTATTTCTCGGTGAACTTATTAAGAAAAATTAAAAGAAAAGAGAGAAATATAGCAACAAAAAAAAATAATGTCAATATAATTAGGGCTATTTGATATTACCACCCTCTTAGGTTAGGTATATTGATATTATCTCATGTTAGATTAAAAGTTGAGAATATCCCCCTGAAAGTGTCGTTAAAAACCTAGACACTTTCAGGGGATATTCTCAACTTTTAATCTAACAGGAGAGTAATATTAATATACCTAATCTAAGAGTGAGGTAATATCAAATTGCCCCTATAATTGTTTGACATTTGCCAAAGATTAAAATTCTACAGTGTCAATAAATTTCTTATTGACACATTATGACCATCAGAATTTGTTGAAGTTCTATACTATAAATTTATGACATGAATACATCTTATAATACTCCATTCAAAATTATATATGTTGGGGATACTTGAAACAAACAAAAATATTTACTGCTAGTAACAATTCAACAAGGGTTATTCTCTTCACAACTAACAGAAAGCAACAAATAATACAGAAAGGTTTCATGGGTAAATGTATAACAAATGCTCAAAGAAAGAGCATGAAACCGATTTAGTGATACTATGAACCTTGCTATTAACTGCACTTGCATAAATGAAACTTGATGGGGGCATGAAGGGTTTTGTTTAGATTGTATCTTATTTTCGGTTTAGGCCTAAAAATGGGTGACAATGGAGTTGATAATTTAGTCACACATTGGGTGGGATCATGAGATGTAGATAATTTGAATTGGTTCAAGTCTTACATAGACATTCTCTTTTAAGACATTTGGGCCCAGTCCAATATCGTACCTGATGGGCCAACTCCAGTTTGGGTCACACCACATTCCCAATACCTTGTTATTAACTGCACTTGCATGAGTGAAACTTCTTGTGGCATAAAGGATTTCTCAGGCATGTGTATTGACATCTGGCTGCAAAAATCTTCAACGATATTTCCTCTTCAGAGGTGGAACCAATACCTTGTGATAGCCATTTGAGGGTATAATCCATTATTGATTCCTTCAAATTTATATATTGTTTATTATTCTTGGGTATTAGCCATGAAGTCGGTGGAGGTAATTATATCTTGTCAATTTATTGATATCTTGGCTCATGGCCCATTCTTCATGTTTGGTATATTGTCTATGCAATAACTAGCTTAAGATACAGTCAGTCCAGGGGTAGGGGTACGTCTGATAAGACTTCGGATTTGGACAACCCCCTCTGCTTAGGGAACCCTCTACGCTCAACGTGGCCCCATAAGAGGTTGGAGTCGCAGGTGACCTCCCAAGATCGGCCCACAATAAGGGTTAAAAGACAACCAAAATTAGCTCCAAATAGGACAATCAAACCTCATGAGCCGGCCATGGATAGAGCAATCAGTTATATAATCTTTATTTCTTAGAATATTATCTCTATGATGAAGTCTAGGGAACATGGTGTGACCTGAACAGGAGTTGGTTTATGAGGTGTGATATTGGACAATATCGATATGCGTTAAGAGAGAATTTTCATATAAGGCCTGAATTAATTCTAATCTACAGCTCATGATCCCACTTTCTATCCGATGTGGGACTAAATTATCAACTCCATTGTCACCCCCTTTTGAGGTCTCAACCGAAAATGAGATACAATCCAACAATCTCCATTTTAGTTTATTTTTGTCGACCGAGCAACCAAGCACACCACGGCTACCTTTACTTGTTCGCTAGCTGAGCACCCTTGCTTGTTACCGTTAATCAAGCACCTAGGAGATCCAATATATTTTTATCTTGGTCCATTTAACCACAGAACCAAACCAACGTGTTCATGTACACCATCATTTGTGTGCCAACCACAACATCTTGTGTAACACCCCGTTCCGCTCAAGCGGACTGCCGTCTCAAACGGCAATAGTGCAACTGTCCCGACCCGCTTTGCCTCAAACAAGAAGCAAAAGATATCCAGACTTGTCCCTACAGGAATCCGGCTTGGACTTTCAGAGGCTCGTTGACGTATCGCTCTACCGAGGCAAATCATCGCTAAGGTGGGTGGCTACGGTGAACTTGTCTTTGCTTAGCCAGCACACATAAAATATGGAATGTTTATGCTAGTCGCTAGGTGATTCACCCCCTGCATGCTAATAAATCCAACGCACCTAGCTAAGGAAATAATCCCAACTTGTATTGCTTGCTAGAACATGAAAATTGAAATACTGCTTATGTTCAGACCCTCGCATGCTAAGTCCCTTAACGGTTTCAACTCTCGACTTACCTTCGGGTCCGAGCAACGTGCCTGCTTATGTTCCTTAGAAACGCATACTTGTCTGCTTGAATGTTGCCTTGTTTTCATCCAACTCCGGAAGACTACTAAGTAGTCGTTCCGTGCATGTTTGACCCTGCAAGTATCCGGGACCGTTAGGTCACCAGGCAGCCCCTAACTAGGGGAATGCATCAAGACAAGATATTCACTGTATAGAATCATGATTCAAGTATCTCTTGTACTCGTGTTCTTGTGTGCACTCGTATTCTCTTGTTCTAGTGCACTCTTGTTCTCGTGTACCTCGTGATAATTGATTGACCCAAAAGAAAGTGCATGTCGTGGACAACTCAAAAACGAGGTATAGTTCCACGGACGGTCACCGGGGCACTGGGACCGATCCGATCCGGATGGAACTCACGTTATAGTACAGTCCATTGTGCTGGACGAGATGGCATACAGCGCTCCTTGTTCTTTCGTTGCATACCATTCTCTCCAGTGACTGAACCGTATTGTACAGTCCATTGTGCTGGACGAGATGGCATGCAGCGCTCCTTGTTCTTTCGTTGCATACCATTCTCTCCAGTGACTGAACCGTATTGTATAGTCCATTGTGCTGGACGGGATGGCATGTAGCACCCCTTGTACTTTTGCTGCATACCATTACCGCCAGTAACTATCGTTCTTTATGGCTATGCCAGCGACTCCTGTTCATATAGATAAGTCATCCTCGCTTAGCGGCTATCCGCGTGCGAGTCACCACATCGCATCAAGAACAACTGAACACCTGAACGATCATGTTAGAACGACCCTCGTGTATGCATATGCTATGCCCCTGAATGTTATACTTGCCCATGCTTGAATTAACATGTTTTGCCTCAATGTTTGCCTTGGACAGGGAAGGAGATGGTAAGTTGGTAAGTCTCGCCGTGTTTCCTCAAACATCGCACGGCGCACTGCCCGACACGTTAGGCTATTCAATATTTGCATGAAACTGATCCTAAGGCAACTAGAAAGACAACTTAATAGTTGTGCACGGAACATGTATTACGTATTTGGATTTATCGAGCGGGCGAGTAGCTTTCCCACCAGTGCATTCAATGTACTGATAATCCACCAGTTTGTGCGCAGGGTACGGGAGAACCTCGTTCGGTGTGGATGCCTCCAACGTGCGTGCTAAGGCGTGGACATCACTCCAAAGCAACGGTGCGTCCGGAACAGAAGCACATATACAAGACATAAGTTGTGAACATAGCTGAACATCGCCTGTACAATCATTCCACAGTTGTAGCCACTTGGCACGCTTTATGTTTCAGAGAGAGAGGCTTGAGCGACTTGTAATCTCGGCTATACGCCGCCTGTAACACATGTTCATATCAATAAAAGAGCTTGCTTTAATTCAACTTGTGTTTCAATGCTTCCGCTATATTTGTCAACTCAGAGAACTTGTTACCGAATCGCTATGCGTTCATGACTCCGCTGCACTCGGACAATCTGTGCGACTCTGTGGCTTAGAACTCTTGCCGCCAGCCAAAGAACCATGGCCTTGCACGGGCGTGGCTCACGCTCGTGCGGCATCACGCCCGGATGGGTTAAGCGATCGTTCCGCGGGAGCGCTGGCGAGGGTGATTCCCGCCTAGCGGGAATGGCCGATCGCCTGCGGGAGATCGGGGCGTGACATCTTGCTCTAACTTGGACGCGCCAAACCCATCTTTAAAGCTAATTCGTGTAGTTGCCTCTAACCTTAGGTCTTATCCGTGCTCAATTGAATGTATGAAGAATGCTCCTAACTCTGTCTTCAGAAGAGAGCCCGTATAATCGATATATGGCCTGATTATATGCATAAACATTCAGCACAATCTATCTCGAACATTTATTAGAGCCACCCAAACCAGTCCCGTAACCATGGACTCTGATACCACTTATTGGGAACGTAGTATGACCTGGCCCATGAAATATGATATTGGACTGGAATCAAATGTCTTAAAAGAAAATTTTCATGTAAGGCCTGGACCAATCTTAATTATATCCCACTTCTTATCTGATGTGGGACTAAATTATCAACAACATTCACACCCCTTTTGATGGCTCAACCGAACGATATACAATCCAACATGCACTTGATGCCTATTGTGCTATTGGGACCTGACATTTCATAATCTGGTATATATTGCATGTGTAGCGCCCCATTCTCCCGGTGCGGAGAGTGCGGCTAAGAAACACAAGACGGTATCGTTCGATCGGGATAGATTGAATTAAGAACTCGTCCTCGTTATGGATTTGTTTCTTCGGAATCGATTCCCATATTCAGTGGACCGCGTCCCAAGGATCGACTTAGCGGCAGAGTCAGGAGGGACCTCTCCGCTGCTATCTTTTATTGCCTCGGTTTTTCGATGTCGCTTATTGCTTTCGTGCTTTGAGTTGGTTTTGGGATTTTCTTGTTTTCCTTGAACGGTTTCGATGGTTTTTATTGTTTTCGTTCATTGAACTGCACTTCAATTCCGAGATTGGAAAGAGAGGAAGAAGTATTGATCAAGCTGTTCGTGTGCAGGTGAACGAGCAGTAGGCGGCTTGCGAGCAGAGTCGTGAAGCGCCTCTTTCCTTCTCCTTCCATCAATCTAAGTGAGTGGCTACCAACCCGATTAGCTAACCTTGCTTCCAAGCTTCGTGCCCTAAAAATCTGCATTCTTCTTTGCCCCGATCAAACGATACCAAGTAATAATAAAAGAAACCAAGATAAAAGAGAATAGACTTGGTTAATACTGCTTGTCAAACAAACTTGTGAACGGTTACTTACTTGCATGCTTGTTCGTTCGGGATATTCATCATATGCATCAATTTTAGTTAGAATATATCTTCTTCTATAGTTGTGCTATCAATGCATCATATCTATGCATTACTCGTGTTGCCTCAACTGCGTGAATGGATAACTTAACTAAACAACGTGTGTTCGATCATGGACAACTTGTGCACAAGGGTATAAGTTCTGCGGACGGTCGTTGGGGCACTGGCACCGATCCGATCCGGGCGGAACTTCGTGTGTAGTCATCGTGTGCGGACTGGATGGCTTGCAACGCATCGTGTGTTTATCGTGTATCCATTATGAGCTCTCGTTGCATGCTATCCTAGTCCATGACTAGTCCATTATGGCTACCAAGCCAGTGATCACCTGTGGCATAGTCATCGTGTGCGGACTGGACGGCTTGCAACGCATTGTGTGTTTATCGTTGCATCCCATCCTTGTCCATGACTATATCCACCTTGTATATTTAAACCTGTTGCTTACTAACTTGTGTCTTCGTGGCAGGGAAGGCATGGTAAGTATTGTGCAGGTAATTCAGACGGGCAGATAAAATCCACCGAACGGTGGCACGTTCATTTCAGTAAATTCTATATGCTGCTTACTTGTAAATGAACTAAGGCAAGATAGAAACCCACAAATATGCATGTTTCATTAAAACAACGTGTTGATTGGTATAGTTCGGTTAGCTCGCCTTCACCAGTATGTTTCGACATGCTGACCCTCATTGAAACATGTTCTCCGCACCAAGGCGAACCGAGCGAGGAGCCGAAGTCGTCTTTCCGATCCAGTCCAGCTGTTGGCGCATCTTCACCGCGCCCTTTGAAGCATTTTGGAGTCAGGAGCCTGCAACTCTTCATACACAAATGCAGCTCCGTGGCAAAGCTGTCCTCCAGCCTGGAGGTCTTTTTCATTTTGAGTTTATAAAAGGATGTAATGTACAGGACTGCTATCTCATTTTGAGTCAACACTTTTGTAAGCCGTTCGGCATATTAGCTGACTCGTTCAGGAGTTTGTAATAGATGTTCATTATCAATAAAAAGAACTTTTCCATGTTTTAAATCTGTGTTTCAATTTATCTGCGTACTCTGAATATGTGCTTGCTATGCAAATCATTAAAGCCTTGTGCGGGCACAACCCCAGGCCCGCACGGCGGTCACGATTCGGGGGACGCCTCAATTGATTCTACGAAATTGGGTCATGACAGCATGTCCTTCATTTGGAGCTAAAACTTTACAAAACTTCACTTGTACTAATAGGTACTGTGGGCACCAACTGAGTTACAATGTCTTTTGAATTACGGGTCCTTGTCTGCGTCGAATTATAGATGCCATATATGCATATGGATTGGTATTTTGTTTCTATCCATATATAAATATTATCTGAACAAAAGCTAGCATCTATTTTACATCTTGAATCGAAATAATTATATATTTATCATCATCAAGAAATCTTCATTTATAAGATATTTGCTACAAATTCACATGTTGTTATCATTCTCATACAAATTTTTTTTAATATTTATTTTTTTCTGAACGCATAGACTTTATGTTGTCCTTTGCTTATTTTACAAATCTTATGTACATGATTCAGTAAGTTCGACTGTGTAATTAATTTTGTTGACTATAAGTAGGTAAAATTCAAAAAAAAAATACAAATCAATAAAGACTAAATTCTTGAATCCAAGTCAAATTTACTAGGAGGAAAAAACAATTAAATTGCTATTAAAGTGTAACATAGTTGTAAGCAAAATAATCCTCTAAATGATCTAGCTTCTTGAAAGCAAGCAACAAGTTTGTCAATGTTAGAGCAAAGTTCTTGATAGATGGAATAGCCTCTAAATGAGCTAGCTACTTGAAAGCAAGCAACAAGTATGGAGGTAAGAACCATCATTGCTCAAATTGATATTCGACCGATTTCATTTAGTCCGCTTCCAGGAACCAGCAATTTCGGAAGAACTTCCGGAACGCTTTTTGTCTCCTCACTTTGAGGACTTACATGGAAGTGCGTTTGGACCATCGGACTAGTGCCTAGCGCTGATGCAAAAAGTCTTCAACTTCTACAGATGAAACTCTCTACCGACCCTCTTGTTATTCTCGTATTTCTCTAAAGAACACAGAGTTTAGCAGGTACTTAAATAGGGGAGCAATTTTCTGAAAGTGGTAACTATCCACTAAAGGTGTGGATGGAAGACCAGGAAGTGACTCCCTATTAAGTTGACAGTTATCAGTAACTATATATAAATATGACAGTTACAAAACTGAACAGTATTAGTTGCAACAAAACCTTGGCGCTATGACAGTGTAGCAGTTCTGCTACACTAGATAAGTAGCTCCGCGGAATCCCATCGCTGAAGGCCTGCATGACCATAGCGTCGTAGAACTGTGCCTTGTCATTAAAGCACTACTTTGTGCCCATGTTCAAGTCCTCCAAACGAATTTCTTCAAGAAATATGTGATTGAATATTGTCCATTAAAAAAAAATTTATCGTACAAACTACTTGAGCTCACACATCTCTACAAGACAATACATGATATCTTAAATATTGAAAGACAAATATTTGGAATTTTTCTCAATAAGAAATAGTGGCGGATCACTGATGACCAAATTCAAATAAACCCCAATGTCTAAAGACCAGATATACCCGTAAGCATATTACCCTATCGTAGGTTAAAGATTAACGTGTTTCAGAACGAGATGGGTCGGACTTAACCTGAGGAGGAGACAGGTCAGGCCGACCCGGACTGGAGGTTTCAAAACCCAAACCCAACCCGGGCTCGAACCTAGATAAGCAGTGGACAAGGCATGACCATGCCTGGGCCCGGGCCGGTTTAGGGTCACGTCTGGGTTGGACTGGTTTAAAAAAACTTTTTCAAAAATGGTTGTGGCTTCCGGAGGTAATTTACAAAAATACCCCTTCAATGTTCTAAATAACGAATATGTTAGAAGGTATTATGGTAAATCTTCCCAAGATTAATATATATATGGTTGTGGGACTCGGGGTATGGGCGGTCTCATCACCGAGTCTGGATTGGGCCATGCCGGGTTGACCGGGTCGAGACCGTATCTTCAACCAGGACGGACTATCGGGCCACATTTCCCAACCCAGCATGAATCTGGGTTTACTATGTGTTAGGCTGGGTCGGCCTGTTGACCGGGCCCAGGCTGGCCCAACCCTGATTTGACCGAACTGAGCCTGGGCTGGGTTCTGGGCTGTCCGACCCATTAAATCCCTTGGGCTTAAAGATATTTGCTAAGTTATGTTACTCACAAAAAGCTGCCATTTACTTCTTATATTACATTGGCATACCTATAAATTGAAAACGAAAAAAATAGCTAAAAATATGCACATCAAGCTACGTTGCACAAATAGGGATGCGAACTCAGGATACATAAACCTACAAATTGAGAATGGAAAGCAATCAGGTAATGAAATTATCTAAGAAAATTTACATCAAACCAACTTGCACGGACACCAATACACATATGGATACATAAACGATCGGAAACATACATTTTCATATATGTACAGATGTAGCTTACATATGTTTTAGTAATACAAAAATGAGTACGAACATAATTTAGATACAATATTATTTACTTATATCCGTACAACATAAATATTAAGATATAATTATCCCTATTAACCGTGAAGCTATTAATTACAAGCTTGTGCGATTCTTGCATGAGTGAAGACCGAAGTGGAATGTCGTCGGGGTTTTCTCATGCCGGTATAGAAGCATGAAAAATACGCCGGGAAATTATACGTGTAAAACCCCCCAAACGTACATGAAGCACGCGTAAAACAGAGCTTCAACGCTGTGTGGCGTAAAACATGACTTCAGAGCTGCCCGCGTAAAGCAGCACTTCAAGGCTGTTTTTGTGGTGCCCCGTTCCCCCTATTCGGGGAGCGCGGCTAAGAAATACTAGACGGTATCGTTCGATCGGGATAGATTGAATTAAGAACTCGTCCTCGTTATGGATTTGTTTCTTCGGAATCGATTCCCATATTCAGTGGACCGTGCCCCCGGGATCGACTTAGCGGCAGAGTCAGGAGGGACCTCTCCGCTGCATCTTTTGTTGCCTAGTTTTCGCTGTCGCTTGTTGCTTTCGTGCCTTGAGTTGGTTTTCGGATTTGCTTGGGTTTTCTTGAACGGTTTCGATGGATTTCATTGCTTTCGTTCTTAGGACTGTACTTCAATTCCGATAATGGAAAGAGAGGAAGAAGTACTGATCAGCTGTTCGTGTCAATACAGGTGATCCAGCAGTAGGCGTCGCTCAAGCGGACTCCTAAATTACTTCTTTCCTTCCTCCTTCCAACCACTAAAGTGAGTGGCTACCAACCCGATTAGCTAGCCCTTCTTGCTAGTCTTCACATCTAATTCTTGTGTTCGTGCTTGCCCCGATCAAACGATACCAAGTAATAACTAAAAGATATCAAGATAATAAGGGAATAGACTTGGATCTGTATGCTTGTCATTGAAACTTGTGAACGGTTACTTACTACATGCTTGCTTATTCAAAATGTTTACCATATGCATATATACAAGTTAGAATGCTTACTTCTTCTTTTATAAATATGCTATATGTAGAACACCCTTTGCCATGCTTCAATTATTCAGGGAGACTATGCAAAATACATCACACAATGCTATATATCTCCTGATTTCATTGCCTCAGCTACATAAATGGCAAACTTAACACAAACGCCGTTGATCACGGACAACTTGTGCACAAGGCCTCCTGGTTCCTGCGGACGGTCGCTGGGGCACTGGCACCGATCCGATCCGGACGGAACCTCAAGATTAGTCTCTCCCATAGGCGGGATGGCGTGCAGCGATACATGTGCCTCCGTCACCTTAGCCTGAGACTAAGACCGTCCATTATGGCATCAAAGCCAGTGATCCCCTCGTATATTTAAACCTGTTGAAACTAACTTGTGTCTTCTTGACAGGGAAGGCAAGGTAAGTATTGTGCAGGTGGTTCAGACGGACAGGTAAATGTCACCGAACGGTGGTGGGTCATTTCAATGATTCTATATCTATGTCTTGTTGTAAAATGAACTAAGGCAAGATAGAAATCCACAATAAATATGAATGCTTCATTAAAACAACGTGTTGATTGGTATAGTTGGGTTAGCTTGACTTCACCAGTACGTTTCGATGTACTGACCCTCGTTGAAACAGGTTTCCCGCGCTAGGAGAACCAAGCGAGGAGCAGGAGACAAACCCCCAATCCAGTCCAGCTGTAGGCACGCCTCGACCGTGCCACCTTTTGTAGCATAAGAAGAAGAAGCATTTTGAAGAAGAAGCTAGCCACCAAGCAACCATGCAGCTTCGTGGCAAGGCAGTCGTTCCGACCCAAGGTCTTATATTTTGAGTTGTAGTAAAGGATGTAATGTACAGGACTGCTATCTCATTTTGTGTCAACACTTTTGTAAGCCCAAGAAGGCAATTCTTATGACTCAGTTCAAGGAGTTTGTAATAGATGTTCATATTATCAATAAAAGAAAACTTTTCCATGTTCAAATCTGTGTTTCAATTATCTGCGTACTCTGAATATGTGCTTGCTATGCAAAACAAAATACTTAGCCTTGTTCGGTGCGCAACCTAGGCCCGCACGGCGGTCACGTCCGGGGGACGACTATCGATTCCACGGAATCGGGGCGTGACAGAATGGTATCAGAGCAGAATCGATCTTCTGGCCCAAACCGTTGCTATGACTCTGAGATATCATCGATATGGTCTTGCAAAGAGCGTTCCATACAATAAGTCCATAGATATTCTCAAAGTGCAAATGTTTTCTGGACTTGAATTGCTTGATTGTTTCGATTGAGTACGGCGAGGGACGGCACTATCGCTACTCGGGATATCGAAAAGTTTATCCTTGAAGTTTTGAGGACGAAACTTTTTGTTGGTTGGTAAGTATGTAACGCCCCGCTCCGCGCCGGCGTTATATATCAAGGTGAGTGGGCAGAACTTCGTTCTCTGATTCTTGCACGCCTTAATAATAACCTGTGTTTTTTCTTGCAATGTTTTCTTAAGAGAATGATAGAACCTGCCTTGCATGTTAATGAACGAACTCACCTAGCTTGTCTTTGAATCAATGTCTGCTAAACGAGAATCCTGAATCGCCTGCTTAGAGTGCATGAACATGTTCACTATCGTCTATGCTTCGAGAGAACCATACTGTGCCTGAACGTGTTCAAGTGATAAGTCGAATTGCCCCGCATCAACGATAACTGTTCTGATGGTTCGTATCATCTGCATACTAGAGTTTATTTGATAGTGTTCCATGCATTCGCACGCGGTCGGACAATGGCTTTTGATGGAGAGCTGAACTGCATGCGTCCATGCCACCATGGGTCACAGCTGTCATTAGCATCAGAGAATGAGTCATTGGTATGCTGTACAGCCAGCTGCCGATCCTGAGATACTCGGGGACCGCCCTGCATATAGCTAAGTCATTGTGTTGGCTTGGATAGTGACTGCCCCTAAGATTGTGCATCGTGTATCTAGCCTTGCATCAGACCCTCGAGTCGCACGAGACACACTGCGCACACCCTGAAACATGAACGGCTTGCTTGCTTGCATATTCAATATGAAACTCTGTTTCCAAACATGTTTCCAAAAGCAATGTAATATGACTCTGCTAGAACTGCATGAAACGAACCTAGGTAAAAACTAGAAAGATCACTAGTAATGTAATATTTTATAACATGATTACTTAGTGCCTGTTTGAGTGAATGCTTATTTCTGTTCAGTTGTTTTATCTCACCAGTACTTGTATAAAGTGCTGACCCACCAACAGTTTACTTGCTTGCAGGTACTGGATCGTCCGAGGGAGCGATAGGCGTGCCACAGTCCCGAAGATCCGGAATCCTGGTTTCGATTGATGCCCCGAGAATGCTATCGTATAAGGGGGCATAATGTATGGAACGAACGTATGCCTTTGCTAAAGGAAACCCAAGTTGCCTCGATTGTCCCGAACACTCAGTTGGCTAAATGCATTGTATTGCAACAAGTCCCTTTCCGCTGCTTACTCGATTGATGCGATGATAGCCAACTATCAACTTAAACGATTGGCCTTGTACGGGCGCAACCCCAGGCCCGTGCGGCATCACGTCCCCCGAAAGCTCGACTCGGGCCATTCGATTAGCTCCCCTTCCTCCCTCGCGCCCGCGGGACGGACGCGGTGATTCGCGTCCAGCGCGCCGAGGCACGGTGATTCTTGCCCGGTTCGTTAAATCCCGGCCGTACGGGGCGGGGCAGGACGGAGCGGCGGCCTGGGCGGGACCGGGGCGTGACAGTTTTGGTGTAAAAGGTTGCTATGCCTCCCTACAGCGTAAAATACGTTTGTCTTTAATGCGACGTAAAGTCATACGAGGAACTTTTCGTATTCCTCGAATGAATCTGTCAGACAGAACAGTGAACCTGACTCCTGACAAAAGTACTCCACGACGATCGAGAGGACGGCTGTAATGATGATTCTGCACAGAGGCCCAGGCTGTCGTTTAGTGACAGATCCTTGATACAAGTCGTTTTTACGCATTCAAGGAATACGCTGCCTATTCTACACAGGCAGAGACGAGCTTTTACGCTCAAGATGAGACAAAATCAGACGCCACGTCAAAAGCTGTTTCTCATGCAGAGCTCGAGGCACATCTCGGCATTTAATGCACGAGATTGAGGCATATCTCTGCATTTAATGCACAAGATTTGGTTCTATCCTTTATAATTTTGTCATGACTGGGAGAGCTAAAACTAGGGCTAATACGCTTACATCACCATCCTGGCATTTTACGCCAACAAGGCTATTTTCAACCATAGGAGCACGCCGTATGCTATCTCCTCGAAATACGCTAACCAGGCTATTTTTAACTATAGGAGCATGTCGTATGCTATCTCCTCGAAATACGCAAACTCAGGCTATATTTGCAAAGGTACGTGATAAGGTTATTTGGCCCAGAATACGCGCAAGACCTCAGTCAAGAAGGATAATTGGCTATTTTTACGCTGGTTATCTATTATTCATGCAGCCTCAAGTTTTACGCTGTATTTGGCTTTTACGCCAACAAAACAGCTATTTGGCTTTTACGCCAACAAGACATCTATTTGGCTTTTATGCCAACAAGACAGTTATTTGGCTTTTATGCCAACCATCTTTACGCGAGGGACAGTTACCTACGTGGCTTGCATGCCGTGATCTTCGAGAAGTAATTATACATGTTACCTCATAATGGGACACGCGTCACACGCGGATTGAGAAGATTATTCAAATATGGATAGCAGTTATTATAACCGCCGCATAAAAGATGCAACTTTCTCCACAGTTGTGCTCCTACGCCGACTGGACAGTTACTGTGACTGAGCTCTATAAATAGAGACCTTCGGTCGCGGGAGAACAAGGTAAAGGGGTGGAGAGGAGAAAAGGGCAGAGATCAAGAGATCAGAGAGAAAGAGAGAGAGCACAGACAGAGAGTAGTGATTGACGACTTTGGCAACGAGAATTCAATCCCTCCTGCAATATTTGAAGCTTCTTCTTCTTCTATAGCACTTCTTCATCATCGTGTGGTCCAAAGGACAAAGTGATCGACCGCAGATCAGACTCCTATAGCAATTTTTCCCCAGAATCATTTTTATTGTACTTAACATCCTCGTATAGGATTAATTATACTTTTTTTCTTATTTGTAAACAAAGAAAAGGGTTTCGTATAAACCTAGTTTCATTCTTTCGTTTATTATTAAAAAACAAGATGGCAACTCTGCTGGGGACTACTTTCTCATCTGACGAGAAAGCCATTGCTTAATACGATGATGTATCCGTCGGATCGATGAAGAAGACTTTGGTCGTCCAGTTCGACCAATCTGTTTATGAAGACATGCTTCGCGCGGGGGGTAGCTCTCATGCCCTCTCTGTCCAGGACAACAGGAAGCTGCATAAAGTGTGGATGCCCAAGACATCCTTTACCCTTCCTGCAAGCTCTCCTCCTCTGACCAACAAGGTTGTAACATCACAACCTATACGCCTTGTGCGTAAAAACCCGTCTTCCGTCTATGACATGGCAGACAAAGCTTCTGGCAATGTCCCAGTGCCAATCCAGAAGTCTAGAACGCACTCTACGCATAAAACTTCGTCTCCCGTCTGTGACGTGGCAGACAAAGCTTCTGGCAATGCCCCAGTGCCCATCCAGTAGTCTAGAACGCGCCCTGCACGTAAAACTTCGTCTCCCGTCTGTGACGTGGCAGACAAAATTTCTGACAAGGCCTCAGCGCCAATGCAGAAATTTCAAATGCGCCTTGCGCATAAAAATACATCTCCCGTCTGTGATGAGGAAGATGAACCCTTGGATCACATCAAGGGAAAATGAGTGGCGGATCTCCCAGCCGCTAGGCTTGTATGCCACCAAGAGAAGAAGTTGCCCACTCTTCAGATTACGCGTGACGCTGGAGGCCGATTGAGGACTATCCCTGTTTTATGCGAGCATGTACAAAACTCTAAATTACGCTAGGATAAACCTATCCTCGTAAAGGAGACTCGTCTTATAGGAAAATACGCTCCTCAGAAGGATGATAGATCGTATGCTACTCACATAGGTGGACTGCTGTATTCCTATGGCAGGGAAAGGGTTCTGGTTCTAATCTCCATATTCCCACTGATGTAAAAAGGAAGAATAAGACTTCTTCTTCTTCTATTAATCCCCCTGATTTGCGTGATTTCTTGATCCAGAAAATCAAAGACAAGGGTCAAAATCAGGATTCAGTTCCCCTAACTACCAAGCATGGGGAGATCACGTGGGCAGTAGCATCTACACCTAATGTCGTCATGACATATGGGTCACATGAAGAATTTGTCTTTATTGTTCCACCGACTCGCAACGATCAGCATCAAATAATCTTCGGTCGAATGCGGAATAGACCAATTTTACAAAAAGAATCTCGCGAGCCTGATGTTGGGAGAATGCAAATCGACAGATATAGCCTACAGGCTTTAAAGATTATGCAAAATATGGGTTATGATTTGAAGTTGAAGCAGGGCCTCATATGGAAAAGGCACACAAATACCATTGCATGGTGATCCTTACTGTCGACGAACTCGTTTTGGGTTAGGGTTTACCGCATCTCTTGCAAACTCCAAATCTCTAGAGTCTGATCCTGTAATACCAGAGGCAAGTCCTTCTAAATCAACTACTGTGGACAAAGGCAAACAAAAAGAAGAAGAAGAACCAGACAACGACATGGGTGGGGGTGGTCTCCCTCGACAAAACAGAGCAGCATCCAAAGCTGGGGGTAAAATTCCCTCTAAGTTAAAGATGATGCAACTGTGACCATCTTCCCTGAGGACCGTACGACTCAGGTATCAGGAGCCCGAAAGCGAAAGGGGACTTTATCCTTCAATAAGGATGACATCATTAAAATCTTCAATATATTGATGAAGGAAAACAAGCTTCGGCTACCCACATCAGATACCCTGAAAAGGCTGGCAAGGTCGATGACCCAGAATATTGTCTCTTTCATCGGTACATTCATCATCCCACGAAGGCATGCTATGTGCTGAAAAGGAAAATCCAGAAGTTGATTGACGCCAAAGTCATCACTTTGCGTTTATAACGAGAAAACGGTGTCTCCTCAGATGAGCAACCTTCAGGACTATCCCCATTCAGCAAATCACTCTCCGGTGAATTTTTTGGACATGGGTTTACGTCCAAACTTTTTCCCACAACTAAGTTTGCCATGTCCAAGTGACAGGTTGTTGCTATCGATCAATTCACGTCCATATTACCTCTGAACTATATCTCTCCACTTTCTCCAGCAGAGTAAATCTATCACCACAAAAATGGTCATTCCTATATTTTCTCTGCCCGGTTTTTTTTATCCCCACTATATCTTACCACGTCCACCTTACCTCTGAGTAAGATATTTTCAGAACTTTTCCAAGTCCACATTACCTCTGAGTGAAGTTCTTCTCTTCGACTTCCTACTATCACGTTCGCATAACCTTGATAGTGCTAGTCGTTGCAGCTTACTATCTGGGACGCCATGGGTAATAAGTCCACAACCCAGATGTATAAATCAACTCTTGGTTCTTCATCTCCAGCAAGTGCCTATATACAATATTTCCTCGATCGTCGAAGATCGAGAATCATATTCTATCATGTTCATATAACCTCTGGATAAATATGATCAGCAATCTAGCATCCCCAGCAAATGCCTAAGTGCAACATTTTCTCCTTCGTTACAAATTTTTGTAAAGAGCCATCATCCGTATCCAAAAATTCCGGGTATGCAATGGATGATGGATCCTCAAAATTCTCCCAACGGAGCAATCATTAGGTCTACTTGCACACTCCCGTAATGACTATTCAAACCAGTCTCATTAGACGCTAGCCATGTTCATATTACCTCTGAGCTATCGTCCCATCAATTTCCCCAGCGGAATAATCCTTTGGTCTATCTTCATGTTTGGATAGACCACACTCAACAAATCACTCCTCAAAGAGTTTTTCAGATATTAGTTCATGTTCATATTACCTCTAAACTGCTGTCATAATATTTCTCTCAGGCTGAGTTTGTCATGTTCATATTACCTCTGAACAAACCTTCCGAGTTTTGGCTATCGATTTTCATGTCCATATTACCTCTGATATCGGTTGTCCTATCAACTTAGCACCCGTACTTAACTCTAAGTACGCCAGTGGTGTTAGGTCCACGAAAACTGCCACGTCCATATTACCTCTGGCAGGGCTTGTCTTAAACTTATTACTTGCACTCTCGTGCACCAGAAGTAATATGTCCACAAAAAAAAGAAGTCAGTTCATGTTCATAATACCTCTGGACTATGTCTCTCTACTATCCTCACAGAGTCATATTTTACCGTGGCTATATTACCTCTGTCAAGATTTGTCTCAAACCTATTACTTGCACTCAACGTGCGCAACAAATAATAGGTCCACCAAAGATCCCCCAGTGGGATGTCCTCAACAAATACGGTATTGTACTACGTCCATATTACCTCTGGTACAATATCCAAAGTTCACACAAACAATCATAAAGAAATGGAGGGCCCTCATACGATTGCAAATGGCGCTTACAGATTAGCCAAACCTAATGAAAATTGGTAATGGCTCTTATCAAACGGCAAATTCCTGAAGAAGTACTATACTTGATCTCCTTTGCTTAACGGAGTATGATGAAGATCTTATTCTAACGATACCTCGCACAAAGGTTAGCTGGATCATATTCTATCAGATTCATATGACCTCTTAATGGATATGCTTAACTAATTTGTAAACATATCATGTTCATATTACCTCTGATAGTGTTTGGTATACAAATTTAGTTGGATTATATTCTATCAGGTTCATATTACCTCTGAATAGATTTACATTCAGCAAAACCTTAACGAAAGTATATCATATTAATGATACCTCTGATATCACTTTCATCTTAGCCTATCATATTCTAAAGTGATGGGTCCACAAAGTCAGAAAATGTATCTTTATTATCTCTGAGAAATTACAGGAGAAACAAAAAGTACATCATTGGGGAGGAGCAGTTAAATCCCTGATCTGTTGCGCCAAAGCAGTCATCCTCTCATTCCTGGAGTTTAAAATGTTAGTGCGAGCCAGCTCCAGCCTTGCTTCGTCATTGTTCAAGCGAGAAAGTTCGGACAGGGAATTAACAAAACTTGCGTGGATGACACCCGCATGTGCCAAGTTCTGCTGAGCTGTCTCCACTTGGCCCTTAAATACATTACGAGCTACCGATGCCTTGAGAAGCCTTTCCCTTGTCTGAGCAAGTTCAGCTTCCAATTCTTGAAACCTCGCTTCATATCCCTCACATTCGACATGGTACTGAGTTAGCTGAGAAATATTCTCCACCAATCCTGCCTGCTCTTTCTCCATCTCTTGCTGTTGTTCCTGGATAGATTTATTTAAAGATTCAATCTGTTGAGCAAGTTCCACAGTTAGAGAGTCATACTCAGCTTGAACTAGGTCATCGATGCTGCCTCGGGATAGTTACAAATATTTGTTAATAGGTTGTTCCAAACCATTAACTATTTGCTCTAGCGCATTAGCTCTTTCAACGTCACTGAAATTTCTAATCTGCGCTATAGTAAGATTGGAGGACATCTTTAGAGCATCAAAGCCTAGGTTCTTCTCCAGCACCATCGATATCAATTCTCTCAAAGTGAGGTAGAATATGCTAGTGTATTGATCTACTAGCATAGCAAAGCTCGAATAGACGCTGGGAGTGGCCGCAATATCGGTGAGCCTCCTTTCCGGAATAAATATAGAGGATGTCGCCACAGTCGTTGCTTCAACAGATGGTGCGACAAAGGAAGAGACACCAACAACAGTTGAAGTTGCTGGTATACTCGATGAAAGAGGCACGGACGTGATGGTGGGTTCATCCTCCTCTGATGTTATTTGAACTGCCACTGACGGGATGACACCCGAGAATGTTACAGATAAAATATCGGCAGTTTCAAAATATACTTCTTCGACGTCAGGTACCGCCGTTTCATTGGCTAGATCCGCAACAAAATCAGAAGTTGTGTCAACTCCGCCCTCCCCAGAGACGTCTTCGCCTGAAAATAAGATAAGAGAAAGTTAATATCAATTTGATGTTAATTTTCCTAAAGAAAGCGTGAAGATAACATTTACCCATAGCCGGTGGTATGTATGTTGCGTCTGTAGCCTGTATAGCTAAATTATTTCTTAACAATGCTAAACAAGCTGTCATACCTGGAGAAGAGGGTGCACCAACTGACGTTTGAGGGTAGTCAGCCCAGTCGTCACCCAGATCCACTCGAGGTTCATCGGGTGGAATCTCGCTCGAGATACTTACAGACGAAGGAAGGGCTAGCCCCATTTGTCTAGATAAAGGTATATTGATTTTTATTATGCTCGGCCTCGAAGGCGATCTCGAAACACTACCAGCAACGGTGGTAGCGGCAGCAGTCACGGGCAAAGAATCTCTAGCACTGGCAGCTGGGACTATGGAGGTTTCCTCTCTAAATGGCGAAGGACCCCTAATCAGAGAATCATCTTCAACAGGGGAAACAATAGGCTCACTCCTAGAGGCCCCCCTGGTGGAAGTCTTTTTAGGACCTCTGGTAGTCAGTTTTTTTCTTGCAGGGGGAAGGCTCTTTCAGAGAGGAAGCCTTTCGTTTATTGGAGATTATGAGAGGCTCTGCTGGCGGAGCTATTATGCCTCTCAGTACGATCAGCAAATAGTCGTCTGTACCAGTGGTTTTATCACCTTCATCCGAGGAAACAGACGGTATCTCCTCTCTCCTAGTGGACCTATGGGAGGGCATCCTGAAACGTCCATGTACATCGAAATCACGATGGAAGGTATTGATGGACGCATAAAACTGCACGTACGAATGTAGAATGCGTAATTCCATGGAGAGAGAAGTCGTGGGCACAGCAAAGGTTGCTCCAGTATAACCCATTATGAAGTACCGCCATCCTCTAGCTCCATAAATAAGTCCACCTTTGAACTTGAAGCTGGTGATAGGATTTCCCACGTACAACTGGTCGTACCCAAATTGCCTGGCGAACCGGCTGGGTAGATAAGGCTCCAAGTAGCAGTGGTCCTCACTTCTGTACAGTAGGTGGGAAGGTCTAATGTAGACCAACCAGTAAAAGGCTTCAGGAGAAAGAATAGTCTTCCCCTGACCCGCATCCTGAAGTTTTACCCCTAGTTGATTAATATGTACAGGGGTAACGATGCAAAAGAACTTCCAACTATGGGCAAAATTTAGTGCTAGCCGACAGTCTATGATGCTAGTCACATTCCAAGAAGAATTCATGTAATTCAACAGGAAGTTATTGCCCGAACCACTGGCCGATCCGGGAGACATCACTTTGGTGTTGTAAAGGATTAACCATCCCATCAGATATAAGAATGGCAATTCCAATCTAGGAAATCCTTCACGCTATGTATTATCAGCCAGCAGTCCCTCAGTAATGGCCCCCAGGCCAGCTTGAATCCTGCACACCATGGCAGGGAGCAGGCCCAACCTCGCTCCAAATACCAAACGCACTGCGGGCCATAAGGTATTGCGATGAATGCGATCCACATACGCGATACCAGGCACCACCCATCGGCGTAGCCAAACAGAAAGGATGCCAGCCAGTTGAGCTTCTCTTGACAAAGGCTTTCGGCAATGCCTCATATAGTTGTAGGCTTTGGTTCCTGCAGGATAGCCCCCTATCTCTTCGTTGAGAACATAATCTTGAGCCCCCGCATCTTCAATAAGGTCATCGACTGTGTTGGCACTAAGCATGCTCAGAAGGTTCAAGGGTTTATCTCTGCTATCTATAACCTTGTCCTGATTGACATTTCTGTCCTGATGGAAGAAGAGGTAGGATGCCCATTTGTTGATGTGGGCCAAATCTGTAAAACCCCCTTCCTAGAAAATCGTATATACCATTTTATTTATTAATTATTAATTAAATTGTAGTAATTAGGTCTAAATAGAAGAAATAGATTTTTAATAATTTTTATGTTAGGTGTTCGGGCACTTAGAGGACTTATGGGACCATCAGGAATTTTTCGGAATTTATTCCATGTAGGGGACCCCTTGAGCAGTTGCTAGCCTAATGGTGTGCATTATTCTAATCTAGAAATTTTCTATGAGTATATATATTATATATATATACAAATATATATATGCATATATTAATAGGAAAAGAAAAGATTAAGAAAAGAAATTATTAAATAAGAATATAATAATAATAATAATAATAATAACTACTATACTTACATTCCTTAGCAAACTTTGCTTTCAACCCTTTGCAACTTGCTGTGACCTTCTTTCAGCGTTTAGCAAAGAGCTAAACCCAAGACCGCCTATTTGCAATAGGCAGCAAACCGATTTGCTTCTTCCTTTTTTTATTTAACGCGGCCGCTCCCATCCTATTCTCTCTCTCCCGATTATATAAATATATATATATATATATATTTCTCTCTCAAACCCTAACCGAAATCTCCAGACCTCCTCTTCCCATCAAAGAGCCGTCACCGCAGCCAGAGAAGCCCCGCCAAGCCATCTGAACCATCCCGACGACTCCGACCTCGCGCACTGCAGATTCCTACACGAGGCACCTTCGCTCCGGAATTGTTTTCCGTCGACTCGCTCAACCAAACGCCGTTCCGTCTTCACCGGTACGCTCACCCCTTAACCCTCTTCCATAGTTGTTTTATATCCAACCTCAGAAAATGTGTGCCCCTAGGTAAAAAATAGCGTCCAAAGTGGACGAGAGCAAACCAATTCTGGGATCGCAGAAAACTGCGGTGACCACCCATATTGCCGAGTTCGTATCTCCCACCACAGAGATCCGAATTCAGTGATTCTTTTTGATACCTGTAGAACACTTGACCTAGTTTATTTTCTGTTAAATAACCCTATGCTATTAGTTGCTGTGGACATAGTTAAATTCGTCATAAAACTGCGCACATCTACTTTTTCCAGATTTCCAAAAGTTGGAAAACGGAGCGCGTTCCGCCAAACAGGACCATCCCGCCGTGTATCAAGTGTACCGAATGGTGCATGTAGCATAACCGGACATGTGAAAATTTGTGGGGACTGATTCGGACGCGTGTGCACGCCGAAATCAGGCCGTATCTGCGGACACACCCCGTATCATAATTTTTGTTGAACTCGCACGTATTTTGTGCACGCTTGTCAGATTGCGACGATACTTGCACCACTGGACTCGTGGTAACGCGCTGGTCCTGTGACCCAATTTTCACGCAATTCTGAGACGGTTGACCAAATCGCCAATTGGCGGGTCCCACAGTTGATTTTTTGGACAAAATTGTGTTCGGCTCATCGGAATCCACATTTGGACATATCGTTGGGTTCGTATTGACATCTAGAGTTATTTGACCTATAGTTTGTCCCATTTAGAGACTGTTACCCTTGGCACGCTTTTCGGTGCAAAGTGGGCCACACGTGGACCCCACTTTTGCCCAAAATTACCGTTTTGCCCCTGTGTCCAAATTGGACGAAAGAGATATGCTTTTTAGCTATTTTGCTTATTCCGAAAATGTTGGTGATATTTATTTTAGCATCCGGAGACGTTTGTTCGGAGTCCTTAGTTCCAGGTTCTGTGTCCTTGACATTTGGGCGCGTACACTTTACAGATTTCTTGCCAGGCAAGTATACCTTGCCATTGTACTGTTTATACATTCCATATGAGGCATGCATGTTTATTTTCTATTTATTTAGTTCATTTATTTTAACTGCTATATAAACTGTGCGTCCAAGGAAACTTGGGTGCAACGACGGTGTCGTCGTACTATGTTTTTATTTATGTATATGCATTAGACCTATTTTATGAGACTACCCCATCTTCATAAGGCATTTATGTTTCATTGGCCATGACACTATTCTTACACGAGTGTGAGTCACATGTAGGACACGAACTTGCGTATTCGGCTGGCCACTGGTACGTATAGGTCGTACGACGGATAGGGATAACTGCCAATAGAAACTTTGCATGCTAGTAGACCTGGCAGTTATTAGAGGTTTATCGTGTCATGGACATGACATGCTTAGAGCATTGGGTGGGGAGAACAATAAGTACCGCATTTGAGCTCCTTTGCACTTTTCTCCTGTGCACCCGGATTCTCCACTGGAGATACGGGCGGTGATGACCCATATATATATATTATGTACATTGGCGGGCCTCCGCCGTTCAAAAGACGACGTGCCTTTGGGCCCCTGGATCTCCAAAAGAGAACCATGCCAAATCCTAATTTTTCAGCCAGATAGCTCACTTGTGGGGAAAGGTGTTCTTAACTGCATTCACTTAGACGGTTAGGCGACCCCAATGGATGTTTATTTTCAGTACTTTATTGGCATGTGTTTTTTGTATCTTGTTACGTCCCTCTGAGGACCTGGTCCCTTTCCAGATATAGATGAGCAGGAGTACCCGCAGGAGTATGGACCTGGACCTGACGCTACCTATCAGTCTGAGACAATCTTACCTTCTGATTATATGTGATTCATTGCAGCTGTTTAGAGATTTTAGTTGCTATTCTTTTCTAGACATTTATTCTTATATTAGAGTTTATTCTCTTCTCTCTTTAGTAGTTTATTATAGTCGAATTGCAGTGGATTTGTTTCCACCCGACTATCACACTTTGAGATTACTATTTGAGACTGCTTCTTTGATATTCAGTTATTGATTTCCATTTATCCCTTATTTGTGCTGTGGATGAGATATAGAACTGCGTGTGACTTGTTGTGACATATATTACCACTGTGGATTGGATATTCATGTACAGCGTACGTATGTATATGGTTTCCATACATTGGAGTTCGTATACATACGGCTGGCGTGTTACGTATTCCTAGTCCTACGTATTTTGGGACTGGGGCGTGACATATTTTTGTGGTGGCCCATGCAGGTCAAGAATATATTGTCTCGGTTACGTAACTGTACCAAACAAGCCTGCGTATAGGAATAGAGAATAAGGATCTCATCCACGCTTGATTGAAATTCATCCTTCCTATTTAATACTTGCATCTTGTTTGATTCCTGTACTTTTTCTAATCGTTTCGTACATCAACTGCAGAGAGATGGATATACAAAATGGATGTACTGCCGCTAATGGCGACACAACTTCTGGAGTCAATGGGCAGACTCAGGGAGGGACCCCAACGATTCCTAGGCTTCTGGGGCCAGATGGACAGACTCACACCCCAGTTCCATCTGATCTTTCCGCTTCACCTATTGGGAACCTTCCACCTGTCCCAGTACTGCAAGATGGCCAAGCGCAGATGTTCCAATTCTTTCAGATGATGATACAGGAACAGAGGCAGCAGGCAGCCGAGCAGAGGCAGCAGGCAGCCGAGCAGAGGCAAGAATTTTTGGCAGCACTGGAGAGGATGGCTGCACATGCTACTGTACCAGCCCAAGCACTAGCTCCAGTACCTCGAGCTAGGGTTGGATCAGTAAAGGATTTTGTTCAGATGGGTGCAAGGCAGTACAAGGGCACTGAGAGCCCGGAGGAGACCACCAGCTGGATCACTCACACGCAGAAGCTACTGGAGGCATCGCAGTTACCCACGGACCTATGGATGACGGGTGTACGGACGCTTCTAGATGGTAATGTTTATCACTGGTGGGAATCCATGGAGCGCCAGTTGGGTACTTACCAGACTTGGGAGCAGTTCTTGGAATGCTTTGAGGGAAAGTACTTCCCGGACACTGTCAGGGACACCTTTTACGATTAGTTTCTTCACTTAGAGCAAGGGAACCGAACAGTGGACGATTATGATGCCGAGTTTAGTCGACTCAGCAAATATGGTGCTGCTTTGATACCAAATGACTTGGCTAAGGCTAAGAGATTTCATCGAGGACTAACCCAGGAGCTACAACATTATACAAGCTCGCAGTCCCGAGTCTCTTACGCTGAACTACTGACAGAGGCCAGATTTTAGGAAACCATTAGCAGAGGAAAAGGAGGTCAGCTGCGGACACAACAAGGATCAGCAAGGATACAGCAGGGACCGGCAAGGACACAGCAGGGAGGACCTATCAGACGTCCTTTGGCACAACAGCATCAACAACACAAAGCCGGACCGTACCAGATTTCGGAGAAACCCCAATGTAATTATTGTGGAAGGATTGGACATATTTCGAGAGATTGTCGGACCCGCTTGGGTCAGTATAGGAGATGTGGCTCTGGACAGCACATGGCGAAAGACTGCCACATGTAGCAGACACTTCCACTGCCAGTTCAGAGATTAGCGCTTCCAGCACCAAAACCAGCTCAGCAGATGACTGGACCGGGAGCACCTCGACCCCCAGCAGGAGGAGGATTTCAGAGAGGACCACCGCTACCCGCTCAGGAGGAGCAGTATATGAGGACCGGACATGGACAGCCACAGAGGAACGGGCGAGCTTTTGCATTGAGGTAGATGACATGGATCATGAGGTGGATGTCATAGCAGGTATTACCCTTGCTTTTACTTTTCCTGCTGTGACATTATTTGATACGGGAGCCACCCACTCATTCATATCATCTAGTTTTATTACCAAACACAACATTGCTTCTACACTATTATCTAGTTGTGTTAGAATTCTAACCGGAGGAGGAGTTGTACCAGTTAGTCGAGTTTGTAGATCGGGCCCTATAGTGATACGTGGCAGAGAGATGAATGCCCAACTCTTAGTCCTTCCTATGCCAACTTTTGATATTGTGCTTGGAATGGACTGGCTAAGCAAGAACCACGCTTTCTTCGATTGCTTTGGAGGAAGCATTCTTTTTAAGGTACCAGGCCAGCCTGAACTTGAGTTTGCCCGAGGATCCACAGAAATCCTTGATGGTATGCAGCTCGCAATGGACGACGTTGTCTATCACCCTATTATTTCAGAATTTCTAGACGTCTTTCCAGAGGATTTGCCAGGACTACCCCCAGACAGAGACGTAGAGTTTTCAATTGAACTAGCACCCGGAGCAGCACCTATAGCATCGCATGTTTACAGACTGGCGAAGAAGGAGATGGACGAGCTGAAGGCACAGTTAAAGGAGCTAGAGGAGAACGGTTTCATCCGACCGAGTGCATCACCCTGGGGAGCACCAGTGTTGTTTGTACCCAAGAAGGATGGGTCAGTGCGTATGTGCATCGACTACAGAGCCTTGAATGCAGTGACAGTGAAGAACAAATATCCATTGCCACGCATTGATGACCTGTTTGATCAACTCAGTGGAGCTAAGGTATTCTCGAAGATAGATTTGAGATCAGGATATCACCAAGTGAAGGTACAAAAGCAGGACATTCCGAAGACCGCATTCAGAACCAGATATGGACACTATGAGTTTTTGGTCATGCTACGAGTTTTTGGTCATGCCATTTGGATTGACCAATGCTCCAGCGATCTTCATAGACTTGATGAATCGAGTCTTCTACCAGCACTTGGACCAGTTCGTGGTCGTCTTCATAGATGATATACTTATCTATTCGAAGAGCCACGAGGAGCACGAGGAGCACCTGTGGATTGTTCTAGAGACTTTGAGGAGAGAGCAGTTATATGCTAAACTCAGCAAATATGAGTTCTTCTTGGACAGAGTTTCATTTCTTGGACATGTTGTTACAGGAGATGGTATTTCTGTTGATCCAGAGAAGATCTCAGCAGTTGAGACATGGCCTGTCCCTAAATCAGCAACAGAGGTGAGGAGTTTCCTTGGACTTGCGGGATACTACCGACGGTTCGTGGAAAACTTCTCAAGGATAGCGGCACCTATGACCCGCTTGACTTGTAAGGATCAAGAATTTATATGGACTGATGAGTGTCAAGCAGCCTTTGAAGAGTTGAAGAAACGACTGACTACAGTACCAGTATTGACAATTCTGTCGGGATCAGGAGGTTATGTGATCTACAGTGACGCATCAGGAAAAGGCTTAGGATGCGTGTTGATGCAGCATGGCAAGGTGATTGCATATGCATCTAGGCAGTTACGAGTACATGAGAAGAATTATCCGACTCATGACTTGGAACTTGCAGCCGTTGTATTTGCCCTGAAGCTATGGAGACATTACTTATATGGGGAACGAGTGGAAATCTATACAGACCACAAAAGCCTCAAGTACGTCTTCACGCAGAAGGAGTTAAATATGAGGCAACGTCGATGGCTCAAGTTGATAAATTTCGAGATAGAGCTACATTATCATCCAGGCAAGGCTAACGTGGTAGCAGACGCGTTAAGCCGGAAGCCAGCAGCTTACTTCTTGACAGCACAGAGGGAACTATTGGAGGACTTGCAAGAGCTTGGCATTGAAGTGATACTACCCGGAGCAGATGGGATACTAGCCAACTTGCAAGTACAATCATTATTGGTAGAGAGGATTAAGGCAGCTTTGCCTACAGATGCCAGATTTCGGAGACTGAAGGAAAGGATAGAGGCCGGAGAGCAGACAGGATTGCGCATTCACGAGGATGGGACATTACGATGTGGTGATCGTCTTTATGTTCCAAATAGAGAGATTCGACAGGAGCTGATGGCAGAGGCTCATAGTTCGATCTATTCTATTCATCCTGGAGGCACCAAGATGTATCGCGACTTACGACAGCACTTTTGGTAGCATGGGATGGAGAGAGAGATAGCTCGCTTTGTAGTTAAATGTCTGGTATGTCAACAAGTGAAGGCGGAGCACCAGAGGACAGCAGGATTATTGTAACCACTTCCGATTCCAGAGTGGAAGTGGGAGCACATCACTATGGACTTCGTCACGGGTTTTTCCAAGAGTCCAAGTGGGAGAGATGCAGTGTGGGTAATAGTGGACCGACTCACCAAGTCAGTCTATTTTATACCTTTTAGAGTGGGTCAGTCTACAGAAGCTCTAGCTGACTTATATATGAGGCAGATCGTGAGATTGTACGGCATACCAGTCAGCATTGTATCGGACAGAGATTCGCGCTTCACATCGCACTTCTGGAGGAGCATGCAAGAGAGTCTTGGTACTCGTCTAAAGTTCAGTACATCTTACCACCTGCAGACAGATGGGCAGTCAGAGCGTACTATTCAGACCTTGGAGGATATGTTGAGGGATTGCATGTTAGACTTCGAAGGATCATGGGAGGACCACCTACATCTTGTAGAGTTTTCTTACAATAATAGCTATCAAGCGAGTATTCAGATGGCTCCGTTTGAAGCATTGTATGGAAGAAAATGTAGGTCTCCTGTGTGTTGGAGTGACGTGGGAGAACGTCATATTTTGGGACCCGAGTTGGTGGTCAACACCGTAGAGACAGTCAAGAAGATTCAGGGGCACTTGCGAGCAGCGCAAGACAGGCAGAAGCAGTGGGCAGACCTTCATCGTCGTCCCTTGGAGTTCAAAGAGGGCGATCATGTATTCTTGAGGATATCACCGACCAGAGGCACAATCCGATTCGGAGGGCACGACAAGTTGAGTCCAAGGTATATTGGACCATTTGACGTGCTCGAGAGAGTTGGAGAGGTGGTATATCGACTTGCGCTACCACCTTCACTGGAGGGAGTACGTGACGTATTCCATGTGTCGTTGCTCAGGCGATATGTGGCAGACAGCAGTCATGTTCTCGACCATTCAGAGATCACCATTGGGCCGAGCTTATCATACCAAGAGCAACCCATAGGAATCCTTGATCGTCGAGAGAAAGTGTTGAAGAACCAGTCTATTCCCTTGGTTCGCGTAGCATGGAGGCATGGCGCGCCAGGAGAATCAACTTGGGAGCATGAGGACGACATGCGCAAGCATTTTCCGAACCTATTCGCAGACCAAGGTATGAATTTACATTGTTAATTCATATCTTAAACCATCCTTGCATTCTATCGTGGCTTAATTTTAATTTCGAGGACAAAACTTTTACAAGTTGGGTAGAATGTAAAACCCCCTTCCTAGAAAATCGTATATACCCTTTTATTTATTAATTATTAATTAAATTATAGTAATTATGTCTAAATAGGAGAAATAGATTTTTAATAATTTTTATGTTAGGTGTTCGGGCACTTAGAGGACTTATGGGACCATCAGGAATTTTTCGCAATTTATTCCATGTAGGGGACCCCTTGAGCAGTTGCTAGCCTAATGGTGTGCATTATTCTAATCTAGAAATTTTCTATGAGTATATATATTATATATATATACAAATATATATATGCATATATTAATAGGAAAAGAAAAGATTAAGAAAAGAAATTATTAAATAATAATATAATAATAATAATAACTACTATACTTAAATTCCTTAGCAAACTTTGCTTTCAACCCTTAGCAACTTGTTGTGACCTCCTTTCAGCATTTAGCAAAGAGCTAAACCCAAGACCGCCTATTTGCAATAGGCAGCAAACCGATTTGCTTCTTCCTTTTTTTATTTAACGCGGCCGCTCCCATCCTATTCTCTCTCTCCCGATTATATATATATATATATATATATATATATATATATATATATTTATATATTTCTCTCTCAAACCCTAACCTAAATCTCCAGACCTCCTCTTCCCATCAAAGAGCCATCACCGCAGCCAGAAAAGCCCCGCCAAGCCATCCGAACCATCCCGACGACTCCGACCTCGCGCACTGCAGATTCCCACACGAGGCACCTTCGCTCCGGAATTGTTTTCCGTCGACTCGCTCGACCAAACGCCGTTCCGCCTTCACCGGTACGCTCACCCCTTAACCCTCTTCCATAGTTGTTTTATAGCCAACCTCGGAAAACGTGTGCCCCTAGGTGAAAAATAGCGTCCAAAGTGGACGAGAGCAGACCAATTCTGGGATCGCAGAAAACTGCGGTGACCACCCATATTGCCGAGTTCGTATCTTCCACCATAGAGATCCAAATTCGGTGATTCCTTTTTATACCTGTAGAACACTTGACCTAGTTTATTTTCTGTTAAATAACCCTATGCTATTAGTTGCTGTGGACATAGTTAAATTCGTCACAAAACTGAGCACACCCACTTTTTCCAGATTTCCAAAAGTTGGAAAACGGAGCGCGCCCCGCCAAACGGGACCGCTCCGCCGTGTACCAAGTGTACGGAATGGTGCATGCAGCGTAACCGGACACGTAAAAATTCGTGGGGACTGATTCGGACGCGTGTGCGCACCGGAATCAGGCCGTATCCGCGGACACACCCCGTGTCGTAATTTTTGTGGAACTCGCACGTATTTTGTGCACGCTTGTCAGATTGTTACAAAACTTGCGCCACTGGACTCGTGTTAATGCGCCGGTCCTGTGACCCAATTTTCACGCAATTCTGAGACGGTTGACCAAATCGCCAATTGGCGGGCCCCACAGTTGACTTTTTGGACAAAATTATGTTCGGCTCATCGGAATCCACATTTGGACATACCGTTGGGTTCGTATTGACATCTAGAGTTGTTTGACCTATAGTTTGTCCCATTTAGAGACTGTTACCCATGGCACGCTTTTCGGTGCAAAGTGGGCCACACGTTGACCCCACTTTTGCCCAAAATTACCGTTTTGCCCCTGTGTCCAAATTGGACGAAAGGGATGTGCTTTTTAGCTATTTTGCTCATTCCAGAAACGTTGGTGATGTTTATTTCAGCATCCGGAGACGTTTGTTCGGAGTCCTTAGTTCCAGGTTTTGTGTCCTTGACATTTGGGCGCGTACACTTTACAGATTTCTTGCCAGGCAAGTATACCTTGCCATTGTACTGTTTTTACATTCCATATGAGGCATGCATGTTTATTTTTTGTTTATTTAGTTCATTTATTTTAACTGCTATATAAACTGCGCGTCCAAGAAAACTTGGGTGCAACGACGGTGTCGTCGTACTATATTTTTATTTATGTATATGCATTAGACCTATTTTATGAGACTACCCCATCTTCATGAGGTATTTATGTTTCATTGGCCATGACACTATTCTTACACGAGTGTGAGTCACATGTAGGACACGGACTTGCGTATTCGGCTGGCCACTGGTACGTATAGGTCAAGCGACGGATAGGGATAACTGCCAATAGAAACTTTGCATGCTAGTAGACCTGGCAGTTATTAGAGGTTTATCGTGTCATGGACATGACATGCTTAGAGCATTGGGTGGGGAGAACAACAAGTACCGCATTTGAGCTCCTTTGCACTTTTCTCCTGTGCACCCGAATTCTCCACTGGAGATACGGGCGGTGATGACCCATATATATATATTATGTACATTGGCGGGCCTCCGCCGTTCAAAAGACGACGTGCCTTTGGGCCCCTGGATCTCCAAAAGAGAACCATGCCAAATCCCAGTTTTTCAGCCAGATAGCTCACTTGTGGGAAAAGGTGTTCTTAACTGCATTCACTTAGACGGTTAGGCGACCCCAATGGATGTTTATTTTCAGTACTTTATTGGCATGTGTTTTTTGTATCTTGTTACGTCCCTCTGAGGACCTGGTCCCTTTCCAGATATAGATGAGCAGGAGTACCCGCAGGAGTATGGACCTGGACCTGACGCTACCTATCAGTCTGAGATGATCTTACCTTCTGATTATATGTGATTCATTGCAGCTGTTTAGAGATTTTAGTTGCTATTCTTTTCTAGACATTTATTCTTATATTAGAGTTTATTCTCTTCTCTCTTTAGTAGTTTATTATAGTCAAATTGCAGTGGATTTGTTTCCACCCGACTATCACACTTTGAGATTACTATTTGAGACTGCTTCTTTGATATTCAGTTATTGATTTCCATTTATCCCTTATTTGTGCTGTGGATGAGATATAGAACTGCGTGTGACTTGTTGTGACATATATTACCACTGTGTATTGGATATTCATGTACAGCGTACGTGTGTATATGGTTTCCATACATTGGAGTTCGTATACATATGGCTGGCGTGTTACGTATTCCTAGTCCTACGTATTTTGGGACTGGGGTGTGACATATTTTTGTGGTGGCCCATGCAGGTCAAGAATATATTGTCTCGGTTACGTAACTGTACCGAACAAGCCTGCGTATAGGAATAGAGAATAAGGATCTCATCCATGCTTGATTGAAATTCATCCTTCCTATTTAATACTTGCATCCTGTTTGATTCCTGTACTTTTTCTAATCGTTTCGTACATCAACTGCAGAGAGATGGATATGCAAAATGGATGTACTGCCGCCAATGGCGACACAACTTCTGGAGTCAATGGGCAGACTCAGGGAGGGACCCCAACGATTCCTAGGCTTCCGGGGCCAGATGGACAGACTCACACCCCAGTTTCATCTGATCTTCCCGCTTCACCTATTGGGAACCTTTCACCTGTCCCAGTACCGCAAGATGGCCAAGCGCAGATGTTCCAATTCTTTCAGATGATGATACAGGAACAGAGGCAGCAGGCAGCCGAGCAGAGGCAAGAATTTTTGGCAGCACTGGAGAGGATGGCTGCACATGCTACTGTACCAGCCCAAGCACTAGCTCCAGTACCTCGAGCTAGGGTTGGATCAGTAAAGGATTTTGTTCAGATGGGTGCAAGGCAGTACAAGGGCACTGAGAGCCCGGAGGAGACCACCAGCTGGATCACTCACACGCAGAAGCTACTGGAGGCATCGCAGTTACCCACGGACCTATGGATGACGGGTGTACGGACGCTTCTAGATGGTAATGTTCATCACTGGTGGGAATCCATGGAGCGCCAGTTGGGTACTTACCAGACTTGGGAGCAGTTCTTGGAATGCTTTGAGGGAAAGTACTTCTCGGACACTGTCAGGGACACCTTTTATGATTAGTTTCTTCACTTAGAGCAAGGGAACCGAAAAGTGGACGAGTATGATGCCGAGTTTAGTCGACTCAGCAAATATGGTGCTGCTTTGATACCAAATGACTTGGCTAAGGCTAAGAGATTTTATCGAGGACTAACCCAGGAGCTACAATATTATACAAGCTCGCAGTCCCGAGTCTCTTACGCTGAACTACTGACAGAGGCCAGATTTTAGGAAACCATTAGCAGAGGAAAAGGAGGTCAGCTGCGGACACAACAAGGATCAGCAAGGATACAGCAGGGACCGGCAAGGACACAGCAGGGAGGACCTATCAGACGTCCTTTGGCACAACAGCATCAACAACACAAAGCCGGACCGTACCAGATTTCGGAGAAACCCTAATGTAATTATTGTGGAAGGATTGGACATATTTCGAGAGATTGTCGGACCCGCTTGGGTCAGTGTAGGAGATGTGGCTCTGGACAGCACATGGCGAAAGACTGCCACATGCAGCAGACACTTCCACCGCCAGTTCAGAGATTAGCGCTTCCAGCACCAAAGCCAGCTCAGCAGATGATTGGACCGGGAGCACCTCGACCCCCAGCAGGAGGAGGATTTCAGAGAGGACTACCGTTACCCGCTCAGGAGGAGCAGTATATGAGGACCGGACATGGACAGCCGCAGAGGAACGGGCGAGCTTTTGCATTGAGGTAGATGACCTGGATCATGAGGTGGATGTCATAGCAGGTATTACCCTTGCTTTTACTTTTCCTGCTGTGACATTATTTGATACGGGAGCCACCCACTCATTCATATCATCTAGTTTTATTGCCAAACACAACATTGCTTCTACACCATTATCTAGTTGTATTAGAATTCTAACCGGAGGAAGAGTTGTACCAGTTAGTCGAGTTTGTAGATCGGGCCCTATAGTGATACGTGGCAGAGAGATGAATGCCCAACTCTTAGTCCTTCCTATGCCAACTTTTGATATTGTGCTTGGAATGGACTGGCTAAGCAAGAACCACGCTTTCTTCAATTGCTTTGGAGGAAGCATTCTTTTTAAGGTACCAGGCCAGCCTGAACTTGAGTTTGCCCGAGGATCCACAGAAATCCTTGATGGTATGCAGCTCGCAATGGACGACGTTGTCTATCACCCTATTATTTCAGAATTTCTAGACGTCTTTCCAAAGGATTTGCCAGGACTACCCCCAGACAGAGACGTAGAGTTTTCAATTGAACTAGCACCCGGAGCAGCACCTATAGCATCGCATGTTTACAGACTGGCGAAGAAGGAGATGGACGAGCTGAAGGCACAGTTAAAGGAGCTAGAGGAGAAAGGTTTCATCCGACCGAGTGCATCACCCTGGGGAGCACCAGTGTTGTTTGTACCCAAGAAGGATGGGTCAGTGTGTATGTGCATCGACTACAGAGCCTTGAATGCAGTGACAGTGAAGAACAAATATCCATTGCCACGCATTGATGACCTGTTTGATCAACTCAGTGGAGCTAAGGTATTCTCGAAGATAGATTTGAGATCAGGATATCACCAAGTGAAGGTACGGAAGCAGGACATTTCGAAGACCGCATTCAGAACCAGATATGGACACTACGAGTTTTTGGTCATGCTACGAGTTTTTGGTCATGCCATTTGGATTGACCAATGCTCCAGCGATCTTCATGGACTTGATGAATCGAGTCTTCTACCAGCACTTGGACCAGTTCGTGGTCGTCTTCATAGATGATATACTTATCTATTCGAAGAGCCACGAGGAGCACGAGGAGCACCTGCGGATTGTTCTAGAGACTTTGAGGAGAGAGCAGTTATATGCTAAACTCAGCAAATGTGAGTTCTTCTTGGACAGAGTTTCATTTCTTGGACATGTTGTTACAGGAGATGGTATTTCTGTTGATCCAGAGAAGATCTCAGCAGTTGAGACATGGCCTATCCCTAAATCAGCAGCAGAGGTGAGGAGTTTCCTTGAACTTGCGGGATACTACCGACGGTTCGTGGAAAACTTCTCAAGGATAGTGGCACCTATGACCCGCTTGACTTGTAAGGATCAAGAATATATATGGACTGATGAGTGTCAAGCAGCCTTTGAAGAGTTGAAGAAACGACTGACTACAGCACCAGTATTGACAATTCCGTCGGGATCAGGAGGTTATGTGATCTACAGTGACGCATCAGGAAAAGGCTTAGGATGCGTGTTGATGCAGCATGGCAAGGTGATTGCATATGCATCTAGGCAGTTACGAGTACATGAGAAGAATTATCCGACTCATGACTTGGAACTTGCAGCCGTTGTATTTGCCCTGAAGCTATGGAGACATTACTTATATGGGGAACGAGTGGAAATCTATACAGACCACAAAAGCCTCAAGTACGTCTTCACGCAGAAGGAGTTAAATATGAGGCAATGTCGATGGCTCGAGTTGATGAATTTTGAGATAGAGCTACATTATCATCCAGGCAAGGCTAACGTGGTAGCAGACGCGTTAAACCGGAAGCCAGCAGCTTAGTTCTTGACAGCTCAGAGGGAACTATTGAAGGACTTGCAAGAGCTTGGCATTGAAGTGATACTACCCGGAGCAGATGGGATACTAGCCAACTTGCAAGTACAATCATTATTGGTAGAGAGGATTAAGGCAGCTTTGCCTACAGATGTCAGATTCCGGAGACTGAAGGAAAGGACAGAGGCCGAAGAGCAGACAGGATTGCGCATTCACGAGGATGGGACATTACGATGTGGTGATCGTCTTTATGTTCCAAATGGAGAGATTCGACAGGAGCTGATGGCAGAGGCTCATAGTTCGATCTATTCTATTCATCCTGGAGGCACCAAGATGTATCGCGACTTACGACAGCACTTTTGGTGGCATAGGATGGAGAGAGAGATAGCTCGCTTTGTAGTTAAATGTCTGGTATGTCAACAAGTGAAGGCGGAGCACCAGAGGACAGCAGGATTATTGCAACCACTTCCGATTCCAGAGTGGAAGTGGGAGCACATCACTATGGACTTCGTCACGGGTTTTCCCAAGAGTCCAAGTGGGAGAGATGCAGTGTGGGTAATAGTGGACCGACTCACCAAGTCAGTCTATTTTATACCTTTTAGAGTGGGTCAGTCTACAGAAGCTCTAGCTGACTTATATATGAGGCAGATCGTGAGATTGCACGGTATACCAGTCAGCATTATATCGGACAGAGATTCGTGCTTCACATCGCACTTCTGGAGGAGATGCAAGAGAGTCTTGGTACTCGTCTAAAGTTCAGTACATCTTACCACCTGCAGACAGATGGGTAGTCGGAGCGTACTATTCAGACCTTGGAGGACATGTTGAGGGATTGCATGTTAGACTTCGAAGGATCATGGGAGGACCACCTACATCTTGTAGAGTTTTCTTACAATAATAGCTATCAAGCGAGTATTCAGATGGCTCCGTTTGAAGCATTGTATGGAAGAAAATGTAGGTCTCCAGTGTGTTGGAGTGACGTGGAAGAACGTCAGATTTTGGGACCCGAGTTGGTGGTCAACACCGTAGAGACAATCAAGAAGATTCAGGGGCACTTGCGAGCAGCGCAAGATAGGCAGAAGCAGTGGGCAGACCTTCATCGTCGTCCCTTGGAGTTCAAAGAGGGCGATCATGTATTCTTGAGGATATCACCGACCAGAGGCACAATCCGATTCGGAGGGCACGACAAGTTGAGTCCAAGGTATATTGGACCATTTGACGTGCTCGAGAGAGTTGGAGAGGTGGCATATCGACTTGCGCTACCACCTTCACTGGAGGGAGTACATGACGTATTCCATGTGTCACAGCTCAGGCGATATGTGGCAGACAGCAGTCATGTTCTCGACCATTCAGAGTTCACCATTGGGCCGAGCTTGTCATACCAAGAGCAACCCATAGGAATCCTTGATCGTCGAGAGAAAGTATTGAGGAACCAGTCTATTCCCTTGGTTCGCGTAGCATGGAGGCATGGGTGTTGAGGAACCAGTCTATTCCCTTGGTTCGCGTAGCATGGAGGCATGGCGCGCCAGGAGAATCAACTTGGGAGCACGAGGACGACATGCGCAAGCGTTTTCCGAACCTATTCGCAGACCAAGGTATGAATTTACATTGTTAATTCATATCTTAAACCATCCTTGCATTCTATCGTGGCTTAATTTTAATTTCGAGGACAAAATTTTTACAAGTTGGGTAGAATGTAAAACCCCCTTCCTAGAAAATCGTATATACCCTTTTATTTAATAATTATTAATTAAATTATAGTAATTAGGTCTAAATAGGAGAAATAGATTTTTAATAATTTTTATGTTAGGTGTTCGGGCACTTAGAGGACTTATGGGACCATCAGGAATTTTTCGCAATTTATTCCATGTAGGGGACCCCTTGAGCAGTTGCTAGCCTAATGGTGTGCATTATTCTAATCTAGAAATTTTCTATGAGTATATATATTATATATATATACAAATATATATATGCATATATTAATAGGAAAAGAAAATATTAAGAAAAGAAATTATTAAATAAGAATATAATAATAATAATAATAATAATAATAACTACTATACTTATATTCCTTAGCAAACTTTGCTTTCAACCCTTAGCAACTTGTTGTGACCTCCTTTCAGCGTTTAGCAAAGAGCTAAACCCAAGACCGCCTATTTGCAATAGGCAGCAAACCGATTTGCTTCTTTCTTTTTTTATTTAACGCGGCCGCTCCCATCCTATTCTCTTTCTCCCGATTATATAAATATATATATATATATATATATATATATATATATATATATATATATATATATATATATATATATATATATTTCTCTCTCAAACCCTAACCTAAATCTTCAGACCTCCTCTTCCCATCAAAGAGCCATCACCGCAGCCAGAGAAGCCCCGCCAAGCCATCCGAACCATCCCGACGACTCCGACCTCGCGCACTGCAGATTCCCACACGAGGTACCTTCGCTCCGAAATTGTTTTCCGTCGACTCGCTCGACCAAACGCCGTTCCGCCTTCACCGGTACGCTCACCCTTTAACCCTCTTCCATAGTTGTTTTATAGCCAACCTCGGAAAACGTGTGCCCCTAGGTGAAAAATAGCGTCCAAAGTGGACGAGAGCAGACCAATTCTGGGATCGCAGAAAACTGCGGTGACCACCCATATTGTCGAGTTCATATCTTCCACCACAGAGATCCGAATTCGGTGATTCTTTTTGATACCTGTAGAACACTTGACCTAGTTTATTTTCTGTTAAATAACCCTATGCTATTAGTTGCTGTGGACATAGTTAAATTCGTCACAAAACTGAGCACACCCACTTTTTCCAGATTTCCAAAAGTTAGAAAACGGAGCGCGCCCCGCCAAACGGGACCGCTCCGCCGTGTACCAAGTGTACGGAATGGTGCATGCAGCGTAACTGGACACGTAAAAATTTGTGGGGACTGATTCGGACGCGTGTGCGCGCCGAAATCAGGCCGTATCCGCGGACACACCCCGTGTCGCAATTTTTGTGGAACTCATACGTATTTTGTGCACGCTTGTCAGATTGTTACAAAACTTGCGCCACTGGACTCGTGATAACGCGCCGGTCCTGTGACCCAATTTTCACACAATTCTGAGACGGTTGACCAAATCGCCAATTGGCGGGCCCCACAGTTGACTTTTTAGACAAAATTATGTTCGGCTCATCGGAATCCACATTTGGATATACCGTTGGGTTCGTATTGACATCTAGAGTTGTATGACCTATAGTTTGTCCTATTTAGAGACTGTTACCCTTGGCACGCTTTTCGGTGCAAAGTAGGCCACACGTGGACCCCACTTTTGCCCGAAATTACTGTTTTGCCCCTGTATCCAAATTGGACGAAAGGGATGGGCTTTTTAGCTATTTTGCTCATTTCGGAAACGTTGGTGATGTTTATTTCAGCATCCGGAGACGTTTGTTCAGAGTCCTTAGTTCCAGGTTCTGTGTCCTTGACATTTGGGCGCGTACACTTTATAGATTTCTTGCCAGGCAAGTATACCTTGCCATTGTACTGTTTTTACATTCCATATGAGGCATGCATATTTATTTTCTGTTTATTTAGTTCATTTATTTTAACTGCTATATAAACTGCGCGTCCAAGAAAACTTGGGTGCAACGACGGTGTCGTCGTACTATGTTTTTATTTATGTATATGCATTAGACCTATTTTATGAGACTACTCCATCTTCATGAGGCATTTATGTTTCATTGGCCATGACACTATTCTTACACGAGTGTGAGTCACATGTAGGACACGGACTTGCGTATTCGGCTGGCCACTGGTACGTATAGGTCGTGCGACGGATAGGGATAACTGCCAATAGAAACTTTGCATGCTAGTAGACCTGGCAGTTATTAGAGGTTTATCGTGTCATGGACATGACATGCTTAGAGCATTGGGTGGAGAGAACAACAAGTACCGCATTTGAGCTCCTTTGCACTTTTCTCCTGTGCACCCGGATTCTCCACTGGAGATACGGACGGTGATGACCCATATATATATATTATGTACATTGGCGGGCCTCCGCCGTTCAAAAGACGACGTGCCTTTGGGCCCCTGGATCTCCAAAAGAGAACCATGCCAAATCCCAGTTTTTTAGCCAGATAGCTCACTTGTGGGGAAAGGTGTTCTTAACTGCATTCACTTAGACGGTTAGGCGACCCCAATGGATGTTTATTTTCAGTACTTTATTGGCATGTGTTTTTTGTATCTTGTTACGTCCCTCTGAGGACCTGGTCCCTTTCCAGATATAGATGAGCAGGAGTACCCGCAGGAGTATGGACCTGGACCTGACGCTACCTATCAGTCTGAGACGATCTTACCTTCTGATTATATGTGATTCATTGCAGCTGTTTAGAGATTTTAGTTGCTATTCTTTTCTAGACATTTATTCTTATATTAGAGTTTATTCTCTTCTCTCTTTAGTAGTTTATTATAGTCGAATTGCAGTGGATTTGTTTCCACCCGTCTATCACACTTTGAGATTACTATTTGAGACTGCTTCTTTGATATTCAGTTATTGATTTCCATTTATCCCTTATTTGTGCTGTGGATGAGATATAGAACTACGTGTGACTTGTTGTGACATATATTACCACTGTGGATTGGATATTCATGTACAGCGTACGTGTGTATATGGTTTCCATACATTGGAGTTCGTATACATATGGCTGGCGTGTTACGTATTCCTAGTCCTACGTATTTTGGGACTGGGGCATGACAAAATCAGAGGGCTCTTTGTAGAAGGTGGTGCATGCAAGATAGTGGCTCATCAGCTCCTGGTACACTGCCACTACCCGAGGGTTTGTATCCCTCAGCTCCCTGTTTGTGGGAACATACTCTTCATAAGGAGTGTCTCCCATCAGCAGCTTTGAGATATCTGCCATCTCATGAAGGGCTACGCCCAACTCACCTAGCGGAGTGGCAAAAGTCCCAGTGAGCGAATTATTTCGCTCCATCAAAGCTAAGAACAAGTTGGGTGTCACGACCCGCACCCGAAATTTGGACATGAGTCGTGGGTACGTCCAGCCTACGCCGCAGCATCGGCGGTAGAACGCTGTCTAGGTCTCAACATATAATATATCCTGTCAATAGTCTCAACTCCGTACGGAGGACAATGATAAATAAACCACAGTTCTATGATATACTCAATCACAAGCTAAAAGAAATCATAGCACGATGAGAATAGAAAAGAGTTCTAATAAAAACTAACCACAATAATCCAACTCAATCCTGGGTCTAAATGACCTCACAAAGTCACAAGATAATAAATACATCTCAGTCTCTGTCTAAAGCAATAATGCAGAAAAAAAAGTCTAAGAGCAGCCAGGTACGTTCTCCTCTAGGCTAGGCAACTCCTCTGGGGTTTCTGGAGTGAAATCACCCTCTAATCCTGGGCCGTAATGAGTGGGGCAAAGATCCTCCAGGTCCTCTGAAAAATGTTATCCAGTCAGGATTGGAGCGAAGCACAAGCACTAACAGCAGTTTCATTAAATTGACAAAATCTATAAACAGTGTAAGAGATACAAGATGGAAATAAATGCTAAAATTGAGAAGTACAGGAGAAATGAAATAGACAATAGAATATCTAGCAATGAACAATAAATAGTGAATGCTAGAACAAGTAAATCAGAATAAAATAAAACATCTAGCTAAGTGTTTAAAATATCAGTTTATTATGTGATCGGCTTGGGACTAGATCAGGCTGGTTATATATGATTAGCTATGATTCTTGAAGGTCAGGCTAACCATATGGTTAGCTATGATGCATGATAATGGTCAGGCTAATCATATATAACAGCTATGAAGCATGATGATGGTCAGGCCGCACCCGACGTGAGAAGTGGGGTGAGCTATGATGCATGGTAAGTTTGGATATGATCACATAATCTACTAATAGTTCCCCCTCCCCAGCTAGCACGGTGGATTCCAATCACGACTCCTCATGATGGGGATCTAGGGTGCTAACCCGTATATCCATAGTGTCGGAATCAAGTATGTAATACACTACAATTTATAGAAGTAATCAACAATGAAAACTGTCAGAGAATATACTCGCCTGTGGTCCTGAGCAAGGTGTGAGGATCGATGTCCAAAATGGAATCACAATGACCTATTATGGAATATAAATGTCAAATACTGAATTACAGAAATAACAGGTTTATTTAATTAAGTGTGAGGCTTCTAGGTCATATCTAAGCCCAACTAGGTAAATACCTTGTTATACAAAGTCTTTAATCTACCACTAGTCTTAATATAGCTATATTAGACACTAGTAATTTATATAACCCATATTCCTAAGTGTAAAGATACTATGTTAATTATAGCTAGTATTACTTGAACCTTGACCCTTACCCATACTAACCTTATCTCTTAACTCAAGTACCCTACTTACCTTACCCATAACCACAGATACATAGGTTCATACATAGACAGATACTGCTACTCACAACACAGCATTTACACTCACACAGATACACTATTTCACTCACAAGTTACTGAATACACTGATACATATTGACACAGGTTCCCACTACACAGTCACTGAGCTACACGCACTGCAGTTACACTCTGGTTTCTACACAGGAACTACCCCTCAACACAGACATATGCACTGGTATTAGTCTGTACAGCTGCACACACTAATTTGATCCACAGCTACACACTAGAATTTACACTGATATAATACTGAAAACACATAATAAAACTAGCTACTGTTACACTAAGAATCCTAGAACTATACCTACAAGACACTAACACTTAACTGTTAGGATACTGAAACTCTGAACTCACTCACACACCTAGGACCTGGGAATTTCACTCACTCTCACAGTCTACATATTGATACATAGGTCCTGAAACATCAATACTGGCATTTAGCTAATACCTAGACACACTACTGAACACACAGGCACTGGGTTCTAGGATACACACATCTAACACACAGTTACTGACTGATAACTGCTCTAAAGGACCATTCACAGTCTGAAATTGTTGAGACTCCAACCATGGCTTAAGTCTGAGACAAGCCTATGACTACTGGCAGAATCTCCAGCATTCACAGGTACACAGCATGGTCTAGCCTCTGAAATGCTGCACCAAGGTGTAAAAATACCATAGTGAGCAAGTCCCTGCCTGCAACTCAAATTAGATTTGTTGCAACACCTAGCACAAACAGTCACTATGGTTCTCACTACCTGAACCATCCTCCAATATTGTACATAGTCACCCATTCTTCTTACTGGGACACACTCCCTCTACACTAATACACTGAAGAATACCACTGTCACATGTGCACACCTAAAACTAGACTGCACAATGTCTAGTGCAAAGTCCTATCACTCACTGATACACACACACACAGGCAGACTTAAACTAGCTACTGATACATTAAGACGCTACCCCACACTACTTACTGACACATACACACACACAGTTATTCACACATGCCCCCAACTGAACTCTATACACAGCACACACAAAACTGCCTATTGATACATTAACATAAATCCTACACTACTACACCCATAAGTTACTGACACATCACAGCATACTGAACTAACAGTATACACACACACAAACCTGATTACACATGGACACAGGTTCATGATACACTAACTGATACATAACTACCCAAGTTCTGGATACAATGAAGTACACACAAGAACCACAATAATACACTGCACACACATACAGGATTCTAATACCCTAAAATCTGAACTAAACCTAGGGCACACATGCTGATTTCACACAGTTCTCTCAACTCACCCTGCACACAGGAAAACACACAACCCACTGCCCGACTGCACAGGGAAAAATCCCCCCCATAGTGCACAACCCGACTGCACACACAGATTTTCTATCGTGTCTGACATCCCCAAGACACGGGGACACAAGATACACACTACAATAACACAATTATATTTAGGTATATAGATTTATGTATCAAAATATGCAGAATTAAAACACAAGGATAGGCAAAACCCCTAATGAACATTTCAACAAACACGAAGTGTGCAGAAAATCGGATTTACTCAAGAACCCAACTTAAAACCCTAAAAATCAAGATCAAAACTAAATGTAGGGGATGTAAACATGCCTACACGAAAATTTCTAGGTTTAGGGTTCCAGAGATTTGGGGAGAACACTCGAAAATTCACCAAAACCCTAGATCTCCTAGGTTTACATGTAGAATCCCTAAAATTCGAATTCTAAACCTTAGGGTGGGTTCCTAATGGCCATTAACAACAGGAAAAACAGAGATTAAATTTATAAAATAGGGTTTTACCTGTAGGAAGATGGTTCCCTATGAAAGTTCTTCCTTCCCAAGTTTCCTTGACCCAAGTTCCCTGCTTTCCTTGCTTTGGAGGAGGAGAAAATGGAAACCTAGGGCTAGATCTCGAAAATTGGGTGGGGAGATGGTTTCTCTTGTGGAGGCTAGGGTTTCCTTTTTCTCTACGTGAAGAATAGCTTAGAAAGAGGCTTCCTTTTTATATTAAAGCCTAGTTAGGGTTTCTAATGCATAGTCTAGGTTTAACCCCCAGGCTCTCTCATGTAGAACCTAATTAACTCAGGTTTAGGCCTTCTAGGGTTTGAGGTCCAAACCTAAAATTAGAATTCTAGGGTTTCACTAGAACTGGGTTTTTAAATTAGGGTTTGGTCATTAGGGTCTGTCCTAATGAGTTCTAGGGTTTGACCTAAAACTAAACATTACTAATAATAATATAATTAGTTTATAAAACTCAGCAATTTATTTAAATTCATAATTATTTAAAATAGTTAAATTACACAAATGCCCTTATATGGAAATATGGTAGTGACAAGTCTACCCTCCTAAAAAAATTTCATCCTCGAAATTGGACTGAACTAGAACAAGAGTGAATCTGAAAAGGAATATACCTCAAGTCTAGAAGAGATACGGGTATTGCTCTCGCATCTCGTCCTCTCTCTCCCAGGTCGACTCCCCTGGAGAGTGATGTCTCCATGCAACACGAACCAAAGGGATGGTTTGGTTCCGCAACACCTTTTCTCTGCGGTCCAAGATCTCTACGGGCTGCTCAGGGTAGCTGAGCGTCGGACCAACCTTAATCTCCGAGTGATCAAGTACGTGACTAGGGTCTGACACGTACCGTCTCAGCTGCGATACGTGGAACACATCATGCACTCCCTCCAATGCAGGCGGCAAGTCTAGTCTATACGCCACTGCACCTACCCTTGCAAGAATACTGAAGGGTCCGATGTAGCGTGGGCTAAGCTTCCCGCTTCTACCAAAACGAATCGTTCCACGCGTCGGAGAAATCCGTAGGAAAACTAGATCGCCAACCTAAAATAAAACAGTCTCAACACGCAGTCTAAACAACAAACACAAGCCAGAAAACAACAATCTATACCTGAAACTCAAGGGGTCTACGGTGGCTGTCGGCCCAATGTCGCTGTCTGTCCTGTGCCACTCGCAGTCTGTCTCTGATGAGTTTTACCTTTTCTGCTGCATCCACGACCATTTCTGGTCCTAGCAAGGCTCTCTCTCCAACGTCGTCCCAAGATAGCGGTGTACGGCACCTCCGTCCATAAAGAGCCTCAAATGGCGACATCTCGATGCTGGCCTGGTAGCTGTTGTTGTAAGCGAACTCTACCAGGTGCAGATGATCCTCCCAAGAACCTCCGAGATCTAAAACGCAAGTGCGTAGCATATCCTCGAGAGTCTGAATAGTCCTTTCAGACTGCCCGTCTGTCTGGGGGTGATATGCGGTACTGAACTTGAGCTGAGTGCCCAAGCTAGCCTGCAGACTCCTCCAGAAGTAGGAAGTGAAACGACTATCCTGATCCGAGATAATGCTCACAGGAACTCCATGAAGTCTAACGATCTGACGCACGTACATCTCTGTGAGCCTCTCTGTCGACGTGCCCACCCTGAAGGTTAAGAAATGGGCTGATTTGGTCAACTTGTCCACGATGACCCAAATCGCGTCTTTCCCTCCTGGAGAACGTGGAAGCCCTGAAACGAAATCCATGGTCACGTGCTCCCACTTCCATTCTGGAATCGGTAAAGGTTGAAGCAAACCACCTGGCCTCTGCCGGTCTGCCTTTACCTGCTGGCACACTAGACACCGAGATACGAAGCGTGCTACCTCGCGCTTCATTCCATACCACCATACGTGCTCCCTCAAGTCTCGATACATCTTGTTGGCACCGGGATGCATCGAGTACTGAGAGCGGTGTGCCTCCTGTAAAACCTCCTCGTGCAGCTTCCCGCTTGGCACACATATCCTCGTGCCATGCCGTAAAGAACCATCATCTGCGATAGTAAAGTCGTCCGACAATCCCATCCAAACCTGTGCCCTGATACTCCTCAGAGCCTCGTTATCGTACTGCGCAGCTCTGATCCTGTCCATCAGTTCGGACTGTATCTGCAATCCCCACATCTGAATCTCAGTACGAGGAACTAACACTTTAATCTCCAAGCTCTCCAAATCAGCCAACAAATGCCTATCTGTCGTCAAGTACATAGCCGTCGGATACCTGCTCAAGGCATCGGCGACTATGTTAGCCTTCCCTGGGTGGTACTACAATGAGATGTCAAAGTCCTTCATCAACTCTAACCACCTCCTCTGCCTCATGTTCAGCTCCTTCTGCGTGAATACGTACTTCAAGCTCTTGTGGTCTGTGAAGATCTCCACACGCTCTCCGTACAGGTAATGTTTCCACAGTTTTAGAGCGAAGATAACTGCTGCCAACTCCAAATCGTGGGTGGGATAGTTCTTTTCATGAGGGCGTAACTGCCTGGAAGCATAGGCAATTACCTTCCCGTGCTGCTGAAGAACGTATCCCAGACCCTTCCCTGAAGCATCACTGTATATGGTGAAACCACATGTCCCTGCTGGCAACGTCAAAACTGGAGCTGTTGTCAACCTCTTCTTTAGTTCATCAAATGCAGCCTGGCACTCCTCCGTCCAGACAAAATCCACATCTTTCCTAGTCAGCCTGGTCATCGGCGCTGCAATCTTGGAGAAGTCTTGTACAAACCTCCTGTAGTATCCTGCTAGCCCGAGAAAACTCCTGATCTCAGCTACCGAACTGGGGGTAGCCCACGACTCCATTGCCTCGATCTTCTTTGGGTTTACCGAGATTCCGTCACCCGATACCACATGTCCAAGAAATTCGACCTTGTCAAGGAAGAATTCACACTTAGAGAGTTTCCCGTACAGCTTCTCCCTCCTGAGAGTCTCTAAGACCAACCTCAGGTGCTCTTCGTGCTCCTCCGGAGTCTTGGAATACACAAGAATATCGTCAATGAACACCACCACGAACTTGTCAAGGTACTGGTGGAACACCTTGTTCATCAGGTTCATGAATACTGCCGGTGCATTGGTTAAACCAAATGGCATCACCATGAACTCAAACTGGCCGTATCTGGTCCAAAAAGCTGTCTTCGGCGTGTCTTCTTTCTTCACCTTCACCTGGTGATAGCCTGACCTCAAATCTATCTTTGAAAACACCCTCGCCCCGCTCAACTGATTGAAAAGATCATCTATCCTCGGCAGCGGATACTTGTTCTTGATAGTGATATTGTTCAAAGCTCTATAATTAATGCACATACGCACCGTGCCGTCCTTCTTCGGTACGAACAATACCGGAGCTCCCCATGGTGATGAACTGGATTTGATGAAGCCTTTGTCCTGCAGCTCCTCAACTTGCTTCTTCAGTTCTGCCAGCTCGCTGTTGTTGACTCTATAGACATGTTGTGAAATGGGCTCCGCTCCTGGAACCAAGTCTATAGAGAATTCAACATCTCTGTCTGGCGGCAAGCCTGGCAACTCTTCTGGAAATACATCCAGGAACTCCGCTATCAGAGGATGTGGAAACTCCTCTTCTTCTACCCTGGCTCCGCAAAATGTGCTCCTGCTCTGTTCCGCTGCTCCTCTGACGACCTCAAACTCTGGCTCTCCTGGTGGTCTAAATAATACTCTGCCTCCATAACAATCTATAGTAGCATGATGCCTACTCAACCAGTCCATTTCGAGTACAATATCGTACCCCGGAGTGGCATGACAAGTAAGCTCACGCTCAAGTCTCGGCCTCCTACTGACACTCTCCGGTCCTTGCAGTGATCACGAACTAGGATAATACCTCCACCAGTCGTGATCTTGCAAGTCCTAGCTAATGGTTCTGTGTCTAAATGATGTCGAAGTGCATATGATACAGACACAAAACTATGGGAAGCGCCAGAATCGAATAAGGTAAATACGGGAATACAATCGAGAAGAACCGAACCTGTGATCAAGTCTCCTGCTGGCTCGATCTCCTCGACTGCCATGGCGTACGCTCACCCCTGGGGTGCACCTCTCTGCTGCTGATGCTGGGCGAACTTCTGATGTTGTGGTGGAAGTGGTCCCCTCTGTTGTTGGCCTCCTGGTGCGGTAGGCACCCTGTCTGATCCTCTCTGGGCGGCTGCTCCACCCTGACCTGGACGAAAGGTAGGACAATCCTTCAGCTGGTGTGTCGTTGATCCGCAGGATAGACATGAGCCCAATCTCTTTTTGCAGATATCTCTAGTATGTCCCATCTTTCCGCAGTACGCACACTGGATGGCGGGCTGAGTCTGTCTCTGTTGCTGCTGCTGGACCTGTCCTCGGGCTGGTGCCTGATGCTGCTGCTGAAAGGGTCTCTGCTGTTGCTGCTGAAAGTGTGGACGCTTGCCCGGTCCCGTACTAATGTTTGCTCCTCCGGAACCATCGCATCCCCTCTTGGGCCTGAGGCCCAAGTCATCCTCGGCTACTTGGGCATCCATCAATATGCCCTCGTAGGTAGCTGTGCGACGTCCCGACGTGCGAGACTTGATCTCCTTTGTCAGCCCCTTTCTGAATTTCCGGGCCCTGTCCCCCGGATCTCTAATCATCGATGGCGCGAAGCGGCTCAGGCGGGAAAACTCCGCGGCATACTCGTCGACGGACGAGCTCCCCTGGGCTAAGTCATGGAACTGACTCTCCAAAGCTCCCAGGACGACATCAGGAAAGAACTTTTCTTTGAAGAGCTCCTTGAAAGCTTCCCAAGTGAGTCCCCTGCGCAAGAGTCTCCGCTCCGTGCGAAACCACGTCAAGGCAATGTTGAACATCTGGCTGCCAGCGGCCTCGATCTGGAGGGCCTCTAGAAGCTGTGCCAAGCGTAAGTTCCTCTCGATGTCCTCTAGCCAATCATCGGCGTAGAGTATCCCTTCTGTCCCCTTGAACTCCCGAGGCATGATCCTCTTGAAGTCCACAATGGTGCCCGGCCTCTGTTGTTGCTGACCAGGATGTTGCTGCTGCTGAGTGACTCTCTCCACAGCCTGGAGAGCCACTTGGTGAGCATTCTCCATGTTCACCCTCATCATCTCTGTCTGGGCCTGATGTGCCTCAGCCTGCACTCTCTGGGCCTCTGCCGACGTCCTCTGGGCATCGACCATGCCCTGAATCAAGGCGAACATCTGTGCTCCATCGACGGGCACACCTCCTGGATGCTGAACTGGTAGTGGTGGTGCCGTCGTAGCTGTGGGGACCCTCTGAACTGGTGGTGGAGGACCCCCGAATGCTGCAGATACTCCCACATGTACTGGAGATGTAGGAGGTGCTGCGGATGTCTGTCCGGCAGGGCGAGAGGTGGCAGACCTCTCTGAAGCTGCTGCTCCGAGTCTCTGGGACCTGGTCCTCGGCATCCTGAAGACAGATCGAAAGAATCAATTAAAGCAATAGATACGATATCATCAAGGAAGGACAGTAAATTTCTAAAGGAAAATCATTAAGAGTAGTATCATAAGAATCAGAAATTTCCTAATTGTGATTGAGCATATCCTCGGCCTAATTCCTATTCCTAAAACAGGCTCGTAGTAGTACAACTAAGTTGTTGCACTACCACGACATCGCACAACTTGCGAAGCTTGACCTGCATGGGCCACCACTAAAAACGTGTCACGACCCGCACCCGAAATTTGGGCATGAGTCGTGGGTACGTCCAGCCTACGCCGCAGCATCGGCGGTAGAATGCTGTCTAGGTCTCAACATATAATATATCCTGTCAATAGTCTCAACTCCGTACGGAGGACAATGATAAATAAACCACAGTTCTATGATATACTCAATCACAAGCTAAAAGAAATCATAGCACGATGAGAATAGAAAAGAGTTCTAATAAAAAACCAACCACAATAATCCAACTCAATCCTGGGTCTAAATGACCTCACAAAGTCACAAGATAATAAATACATCTCAGTCTCTGTCTAAAGCAATAATGTAGAAAAAAAAGTCTAAGAGCAGCCAGGTACGTTCTCCTCTAGGCTAGGCAACTCCTCTGGGGTTTCTGGAGTGAAATCACCCTCTAATCCTGGGCCGTAATGAGTGGGGCAAAGATCCTCCAGGTCCTCTGAAAAATGTTATCCAGTCAGGATTGGAGCGAAGCACAAGCACTAACAGCAGTTTCATTAAATTGACAAAATCTATAAACAGTGTAAGAGATACAAGATGGAAATAAATGCTGAAATTGAGAAGTACAGGAGAAATGAAATAGACAATAGAACATCTAGCAATGAACAATAAATAGTGAATGCTAGAACAAGTGAATCATAATAAAATAAAATATCTAGCTAAGTGTTTGAAATATCAGTTTATTATGTGATCGGCTTGGGACTAGATCAGGCTGGTTATATATGATTAGCTATGATTCTTGAAGGTCAGGCTAACCATATGGTTAGCTATGATGCATGATAATGGTCAGGCTAATCATATATAACAGCTATGAAGCATGATGATGGTCAGGCCGCACCCGACGTGAGAAGTGGGGTGAGCTATGATGCATGGTAAGTTTGGATATGATCACATAATCTACTAATAGTTCCCCCTCCCCAGCTAGCACGGTGGATTCCAATCACGACTCCTCATGATGGGGATCTAGGGTACTAACCCGTATATCCATAGTGTCGGAATCAAGTATGTAATACAGTACAATTTATAGAAGTAATCAACAATAAAAACTGTCAGAGAATGTACTCGCCTGTGGTCCTGAGCAAGGTGTGAGGATCGATGTCCAAAATGGAATCACAATGACCTATTATGGAATATAAATGTCAAATACTGAATTACAGAAATAACATGTTTATTTAATTAAGTGTGAGGCTTCTAGGTCATATCTAAGCCCAACTAGGTAAATACCTTGTTATACAAAGTCTTTAATCTACCACTAGTCTTAATATAGCTATATTAGACACTAGTAATTTATATAACCCATATTCCTAAGTGTAAAGATACTATGTTAATTATAGCTAGTATTACTTGAACCTTGACCCTTACCCATACTAACCTTATCTCTTAACTCAAGTACCCTACTTACCTTACCCATAACCACAGATATATAGGTTCATACATAGACAGACACTGCTACTCACAACACAGCATTTACACTCACACAGATACACTATTTCACTCACAAGTTACTGAATACACTGATACATATTGACACAGGTTCCCACTACACAGTCACTGAGCTACACGCACTGCAGCTACACTCTGGTTTCTACACAGGAACTACCCCTCAACACAGACATATGCACTGGTATTAGTCTGTACAGCTGCACACACTAATTTGATCCACAGCTACACACTAGAATTCACACTGATATAATACTGAAAACACACAATAAAACTAGCTACTGTTACACTAAGAATCCTAGAACTATACCTACAAGACACTAACACTTAACTGTTAGGATACTAAAACTCTGAACTCACTCACACACCTAGGACCTGGGAATTTCACTCACTCTCACAGTCTACATATTGATACATAGGTCCTGAAACATCAATACTGGCATTTAGCTAATACCTAGACACACTACTGAACACACAGGCACTGGGTTCTAGGATACACACATCTAACACACAGTTACTGACTGATAACTGCTCTAAAGGACCATTCACAGTCTGAAATTGTTGAGACTCCAACCATGGCTTAAGTCTGAGACAAGCCTATGACTACTGGAAGAATCTCCAGCATTCACAGGTACACAGCATGGTCTAGCCTCTGAAATGCTGCACCAAGGTGTAAAAATACCATAGTGAGCAAGTCCCTGCCTGCAACTCAAATTAGATTTGTTGCAACACCTAGCACAAACAGTCACTATGGTTCTCACTACCTGAACCATCCTCCAATATTGTACATAGTCACCCATTCTTCTTACTGGGACTCACTCCCTCTACACTAATACACTGAAGAACACCACTGTCACATGTGCACACCTAAAACTAGATTGCACAATGTCTAGTGCAAAGTCCTATCACTCACTGATACACACACACAGGCAGACTTAAACTAGCTACTGATACATTAAGACGCTACCCCATACTACTTACTGACACATACACACACACAGTTATTCACACATGCCCCCAACTGAACTCTATACACAGCACACACAAAACTGCCTATTGATACATTAACATAAATCCTACACTACTACACCCATAAGTTACTGACACATCACAGCATACTGAACTAACAGTATACACATACACAAACCTGATTACACATGGACACAGGTTCATGATACACTAACTGATACATAACTACCCAAGTTCTGGATACAATGAAGTACACACAAGAACCACAATAATACACTGCACACACATACAGGATTCTAATACCCTAAAATCTGAACTAAACCTAGGGCACACATGCTGATTTCACACAGTTCTCTCAACTCACCCTGCACACAGGAAAACACACAACCCACTGCCCGACTGCACAGGGAAAAATCCCCCCCATAGTGCATAACCCGACTGCACACACAGATTTTCTACCGTGTCTGACATCCCCAAGACACGGGGACACAAGATACACACTACAATAACACAATTATATTTAGGTATATAGATTTATGTATCAAAATATGCAGAATTAAAACACAAGGATAGGCAAAACCCCTAATGAACATTTCAACAAACACGAAGTGTGCAAAAAATCGGATTTACTCAAGAACCCAACTTAAAACCCTAAAAATCAAGATCAAAACTAAATGTAGGGGATGTAAACATGCCTACACGAAAATCCCTAGGTTTAGGGTTCCAGAGATTTGGGGAGAACACTCGAAAATTCACCAAAACCCTAGATCTCCTAGGTTTACATGTAGAATCCCTAAAATTCGAATTCCAAACCTTAGGGTGGGTTCCTAATGGCCATTAACAACAGGAAAAACAGAGATTAAATTTATAAAATAGGGTTTTACCTGTAGGAAGATGGTTCCCTATGAAAGTTCTTCCTTCCCAAGTTTCCTTGACCCAAGTTCCCTGCTTTCCTTGCTTAGGAGGAGGAGAAAATGGAAACCTAGGGCTAGATCTCGAAAATTGGGGGGGGAGATGGTTTCTCTTGTGGAGGCTAGGGTTTCCTTTTTCTCTACATGAAGAATAGCTTAGAAAGAGGCTTCCTTTTTATATTAAAGCCTAGTTAGGGTTTCTAATGCATAGTCTAGGTTTAACCCCCAGGCCCTCTCATGTAGAACCTAATTAACTCAGGTTTAGGCCTTCTAGGGTTTGAGGTCCAAACCTAAAATTAGAATTCTAGGGTTTCACTAGAACTGAATTTTTAAATTAGGGTTTGGTCATTAGGGTCTGTCCTAATGAGTTCTAGGGTTTGACCTAAAACTAAACATTACTAATAATAATATAATTAGTTTATAAAACTCAGCAATTTATTTAAATTCATAATTATTTAAAATAGTTAAATTACACAAATGCCCTTATATGGAAATGTGGTAGTGACATTGGGGTTGAGAGGCAGCCCAACACTAGTGGCACTCACGGCCGCAAATAAACCAATACTCTCCAGTTCCGTCTGGAAGTGCTTCAGGGCCCAGGCAGTTAAACTGGCCCATCAAAGATTCTGGGGGCTAAGCCATCCATTGTTGCAAGGGTTAACCTTGGGGTATACTCTTCCTTGCCTCATAAAGTCATTGCAGAAAGTCACTATTTGAATCGACTGGATCAGTAAAGTGTCTTCACTCGGGACGCTGCCCGGCAGTAATCCTCTGAAAGGCATGACATAGCCTGAAGGACTACTCACAAAGGACCCTCGGTTCAATTCTTTCTTATAAAAGATCTTCCTCCGCTGGCCGTGAAGATCGGGAGTCAGAGTCCACACCATCTTTCTGCGATGGGTGGCATAGAAGAACGCTGAGATAGGGTAATCTCTAGGAATCCTTGGCAGATATATGATCGTGCCCTCAGCAAAAAACACACAATCTTCCTTCTTGGGCTTAGTCTGGGATTCTTTATCGATGACATCCCCAAATAAGAAACCTGATTTCTTATATTCAGTGTCGTCTATATACGTCAGGGGCTCCCCACTGATCATACTCAGCAGCATTCATTCTCCTTGGGAGGAGATCAGAGTTCCCCTTTCTTGAGGATACTCGGTTCCAGAGATGGGGAATGTTACATGGGACAAGTCCTCTAGATAATTAGAATTTAGCATCCCCGCAGCAGAGCCCATCACTTCAGCCAAAGGAGGGATCTGTAGGTCCACTGCAAGAAGCAAGAAAATAAGTCAGTTTTATACTAGACGCTACACTCTTACAGTATACGCCAAGGCCTAACAGTCTGAGCTTTTACGCCAGACTGCAAAAAATTGACATTTTACGCTGGAATTTACTTCTAGTGCGTAAAAACTCAAAGTTTGCAGTATACGCCAAAACTTGACAATCTGAGCTTTTACGCCAGACTGCCAAAATTTGAGTTTTATGCTGGAATCTATATCCAGCACGTAAAATTCAAAGTTTGCAGTATACGCCAAATTTTGACAGTCGGAGTTTTTACGCCAGACTACAAAGATATGGAGTTTTACGCTGATACATTAGAGATGTGGGCGTATTGTTGCGCATACACGTACAACATGTGGGGAAGGTTCTCTATTCCTCTCGAAGTCTTTACTTGTGATGCCCGGAGCGCAGCTCGACGGTGGAGCACTTCGTTCAAACGGGGCTCGCCTAGCCTAATGGGGGTTGCTCGTGCTTGAGCAGAGGAGCGAGATGAGGAAGTGGCTTTCTTTCCCTTAGAGATGGAGGCCTGTTTTGGTGCCATGTCAAAACTCAGAGTTCTCAGAAAAGAGAAAAAGATTTAGAGTTCTCAGAAAGAAAGAGTTTTGCAGAAACAGATGAAGGATTTTTCTCTCAAGACCTTGGGCTATTTATAGAGTTCAGATAACTCTTCGAATCCCTAACCAAATTCGATTTTTAATAGTGAGTTATGATTTGGGACCACGTCAGCCTATCATTTGAAATAGAATACGGACAGTCATGCTGCGTAACGGATCCAGATTTTATGCGCAGAGCAAAGATCCATGGTTTTACGCTCAGAAGATTTTATGCTTAGAAGCTACAAATCTACGGTTTTACGCTCAGAAGATTTTATGCTTAGAAGCTACAAATCTACGATTTTACGCTCAGAAGCTTTTACGCTCAAAAGCTACAAATCTACGATTTTACGCTCAGAAGCTTTCACGCTTAAAAGCTACAAATCTATGGTTTCACGCTTAGAAGCTACAAATCTACGATCTCACGCTCATAAGCTACAAATCTACGATCCTACGCTCAGAAGCTATAGATGGCCAATTACAAGGGTTTACGCGAAAAATGCTACTTTTTGGCTACAAAATATTCCAAGCGCCTGAAACACACAGATGTTAGCATCGAAGATGACTCTTTTTCTTGGGCCATTGGAAGTTCATTTGAAGTCTAGCCAGAATCGTTTACATCTAAGTTCAAGTATGGCCTGTTCAGCGGACATTTCTTGCCCTATTTCGAGGAATTTTCGGGAAGCCATTCTTGAAGATGATGTTCTGAACAAAAATTCTTTATATTAGAGAAGTGACAGTTCAGAATTCTATGCGACTCCTCGTCCAAAAATAGCATGACAGTTGGATCTCCAAGATAACTTAATGCTAAAGAGCTTTTTACGCATCTTCCGTTACGCATAAAAGTCGGGACATGATCGGATAAGCGTTTATCAGAGTCAGCGTAAAAAATTACTCAGACGTGTTGAAGCTGCACATTATCAGACTTCCTCATAGCAAATATGGCAAATCAGCAATGCGTAAGAGAAGACAAGTTTATTAATCATTATTACATATGATGGAAATCCAGTTTACAAAGGATTTTTCATTTTCATGATTACGTATGATGGAAATCATTTTTTACAAAGGATTATTCATTAACATTTAAGATCATGATAGGAATCTATTACGCCAGGTTCTCATTTGATGGTGATCTTTTTCTTCTTCTACGGCACTTCATCGGCTTCCTGGACCAATGAACAAGAAAATGGTGAATGGCGAGAGGATACAGAACTGGGCTTGTTTAAATTATTCAAGCCCCTTCCATACGATATGGCGGCCACGCCTAGAATTATGTTAGGGATTCAGACCCAACACAATACTGGAAGACACGGTCAAGCTGCCCACCAGTGTCCAGCTCCATAATAGAGGAAAATACAGCTAGCAAGCTGTGTGGTCCGATGAGACCCTTCCTCTCTCCTGGACGAATCGCCATATAAAATTGCTGATTATCTCGAGCAAAGGAAGCTATGATATCCTTCCATGATACATCATTACAGAGGATATTTGCTCGAAGATGCCTCATTTTATGGCTCCTTATATGCTGGAAGAACATAATCTTCTTCTTCCTCAGTGCGGCCCAAGGAATCTCGGCAACCATCTTTGTGGTAAAGGGAGTATGGAAAAAATAGGTTCACTCGCTTGCCTTTATATAGGCAGAAGAGAACGTACCAAATCCCAACAACTTCTTAAATATTGCCGAAAAATCAGCCTCGAAGAATGAGTCAAATTTGACCACTTCATGCTTCATTCAAAGTATTTCAAATTATAAGGAATTTAAAAACTTTGAAGGGGGTCTTGTAGAAGCATGAAAAATACGTTGGGGAATTATATGCGTAAAACTCCCAAACATACATGAAGCACGCGTAAAACAGAGCTTCAACGCTGTGTGGCATAAAACATGACTTCAGAGCTGCCTGCGTAAAGTAGCGCTTCAAGGTTGTTTTGGCGTAAAAGGTTGCTATGCCTCCCTACAGCGTAAAATATGTTTGTATTTAATGAGACGCAAAGTCATATGAGGAACTCTTCGTATTCCTCGAATGAATCTGTCAGACAGAACAGTGAACCTGACTCCTGACAAAAGTACTCTACGACGATCGAGAGGACGGTTGTAATGATAATTTTGCACAGAGGCCCAGGCTGTCGTTTAGTGACAGATCCTTGATACATGTCATTTTTACGCATTCAAGGAATACGCTGCCTATTCTACACAGGCAGAGATGAGCTTTTACGCTCAAGATGAGACGAAATTAGACACCACATCAAAAGCTGTTTCTCATGCAGAGCTCGAGGCACATCTCGGCATTTAATGCACGAGATTGAGGCATATCTCTGCATTTAATGCACAAGATTTGGTTCTATCCTTTATAATTTTGTCATGACTGGGAGAGCTAAAACTAGGGCTAATACGCTTACATCACCATCCTGGCATTTTACGCCAACCAGGCTATTTTCAACCATAGGAGCACGTCGTATGCTATCTCCTCAAAATACGCCAACCAGGCTATTTTCAACTATAGGAGCACGCCGTATGCTATCTCCTCGAAATACGCCAACTCGGGCTATATTTGCAAAGGTACGTGATAAGGTTATTTGGCCCAGAATACGCTCAAGACCTCAGTCAAGAAGGATAATTGGCTATTTTTATGCTGGTTATCTATTATTCATGCAGCCTCAAGTTTTATATTGTATTTGGCTTTTACGCCAACAAGACAGCTATTTGGCCTTTACGTCAACATGACATCTATTTGGCTTTTACGCCAACAAGATAGTTATTTAGCTTTTATGCCAACCATCTTTACGCGAGGGGCAGTTACCTACGTGGCTTGCATGCCGTGATCTTCGAGAAGCAGTTATACGCGTTATCTCATAATGGGACATGCGTCACACGCGGATTCAGGAGAGCATTCAAACGTGGGTAGCAGTTATTATAACCACCGCATAAAAGGTGCAACTTTCTCCACAGTTGTGCTCCTACGCCGACTGGACAGTTACTGTGACTGAGCTCTATAAATAGAGACCTCCGGTCGTAGGAGATCAAGGTAAAGGGGTGGAGAGGAGAAAATGGCAGAGATCAAGAGATCAGAGAGAGAGAGAGAGAGAGAGAGAGAGCACAGACAGAGAGTAGTGATTGGCGACTTTGGCAACGAGAATTCAATCCCTCCTGCAATATTTGAAGCTTCTTCTTCTTCTACAGCACTTCTTCATCATCGTGTGGTCCAAGGGACAAAGTGATCGACCGCAGATCAGACTCCTATAGCAATTTTTTCCAGAATTATTTTTATTGTACTTAACATCCTCGTATAGGATTAATTGTACTCTTTTTCTTGTTTGTAAACAAAGAAAAGGATTTCGTATAAACCTAGTTTCATTCATTTGTTTATCATCAAACAGCCGGTACCAGCGCCACAGCCTCAAATCTTCGATAAGTACTGTTACCTTCTTCTTCTTCTTCTACTGAGCCGTAGCTAACTTCATGACAGCATGTCGGAGTGCATAATCTATTATCCACTCCTTTGAATTTTTTCTTTCATTTGTCATCTGATTCCCGAGATCGGCCTTCTCTGCTTCTAGACCAGGCTCTGTTGGGAGGAATAGTAGTCCTCGTGGATTGAACTCTTTGTTCTCCTCGCTCATTCTCTTCCTAAAGATTCTCATTCTTAATTGAAGAATTTTAGATGCTGCACTTTCTCATTGGTCATCATAAGAGCAGTTTTTAACATCAAAAAAATTGACGATATCTTCAGTTTTGCTGTTACGTTTTGTTGGAAACAAAATACGAAAATTATTTCCCAAATGAGAGAATTTATGAGTGCGAAAGAAAAATGCACCAACCAATATGCCAAAATCATAGTAAAAGCCAAATGCAAATACCAAAACTTTTACACGAAAAATTATGACAAAAAAAACTACAGAACTATTGGAGTCCAGCCAAAAAAAATCTCTACTAAGGAAATAAGAAAATAAAACTACTCCTTAAAAACTTTGTCCCCAAACCTTCTACAGATAGAAATAGATTCAAATAAGGAGAAAAAAAATTATCGAAGACTAGATGACGAGAAAACCATCTCTTCAAAATGATCTTTCTCCAAAAAAAACCCAAAGCTTCGAATATTCTCTCTTCTTCTCTTAGAAAATTATAACGTTTGAGAAAACTTACTTTTGGTATCGTAATAATGAATTAAGGTTAGGAAAAACATATGTAAAGTCCCCTAATCTCGAAAGTATCTTGTAAGCCCCCTCATTTTAGAATAGGGTTATTTTGGTATTTTGTAATTATTTTTATTAGTTTATTTAAATAAATAGGTTGAAGGATTCATTTCTAAAATTATTTTTTTATATTAGAGACACTTTGCCATGACTTGGACATTTTAACCAATGCACAAGCTTTTTTCTTCCAAAAAAATTATCTTAGTGATCTTGACTGGACCTTCTACGCTTGTGACATTGGTTTTGCATTTGTTTGATCTCCCACGTTCTCCAAAACTATTAACAAACATCACGAACTATCGTTGTCATAAAACTACCATTATTTGACTTGTTGAACCAAATCGAGCCCAAATACCCTACTCGGGCTCTCAAACCAATTCCTATAAGACATGTATACTACCCTACACTCATCCTCTACTAAACAATATATATTTTCCATACTCAAAGTCTCGCACATGCACGACTAATTGATAGAGCAACAAACGTCATATTTGAGACACCAATAGTGAACCTTCTTGTGCACTTGTACTCAAACCCAACCAAGACCCAAACAACTTGACCCAAGTGAACCCAAAGCCTCATTAAGGGCTAAACAAACCCCATAAATCTGAACCATAGGTTAAAATCCAACCATGGGCCCAACTATATATATATATATATATATATATAGCCTCTCCTCACAAACCCTAACCTTAAATTCATTTGTACCCTTGTGGCCACCCTCTAGCAGCCCTCCCCTCTTCTCCATGACCGCCTCATTTTCCCCTCTTCTCCACTTTATTTTCCCTTCTTCCCATCACCCACTTCAGCCCCACAAGTCGCCAACCTTGATAGGAAGTAATTCGGCTCTAGTTTCATGAAGTTTTACATCCTACATGAAGCCCCCTATCATCCCCTCTAGTTTTGTGAAGTTTGAAATTCGTTTGGCGCTCCGAAAGGTCCGTGTCGCAACAAAAGCTTCTGCCGTAATCGCAATTGTATAAGTTCTACAACTTCTAATTTATATTTATTTTTCCATAAACGAAACCTCGTATGAACCCATGTATATGTTAGATGAAAAATGATGTAACCCCTCATACATGATAAACCATAATTTTATGTGCAAAACTACCCTAAGATGATATAAAATCAAGACATGGCAATGGTGCACTATATTTGAACCTAGTTTTGATGTATGTTGATATTTTGTGATTAAAAACTATATTTCCATAAATTAAATAATAAATTCCAGAATATTAATTAATATATTTTCATATATTAAATGAGTTTTTATGCAAGTTGACAACTTTGCATGCACAAACTAGTTGTCAAGTTGCTAGAGCACATAGTCGACGCACAACGGAACTGTGTGAATGCAACAATAATTGATTTAGTAATTTTCACCAATTAAAATTAATTCATCTTTATTGCATTTTTATTTGATATCGACATGTGTGGTTGAGATGCTACATGCATGTTCGAAGTATAGTTTACCATTGTTGCGAGTTTTGGGATATCATGTCGTATCTTCGTACGTATAGGGATACGCATATCGAAACTCATGTAATTGCCTAAATGTACGTATGATAACACGATGTATGATACCATCATGATGTAATAGACAAAAGCATGGTACATATTTATTAGCACGTTATCCAATGCTATGCGACTGCTGGATTGTTGGCACGAACATTACAATATTAGTTGAAGTGGTGCGACAATCTTACCCTTTTTGGTTAAGTAGATTAGCTTGTGTTAATATTGATTAGAATCTATTATATAGGGCAACTTGGATCTGCTGCACTTCCAGTTAAGGAAATCAGTCAGGCAGCACCGCAGCAACAGGCAGCAGGCAAGTGTTCCTTGCCATTGTTTACAGTCTTTGTGCTTTGTGTTTATTTACTAGTTCTTGTTGTACTTCTACTTTCTAGAATGTATTATATTGAGACCATAGGACTATAGATGATACTTAGCATCCGAGTTATATTTGGGTGCCAACATCCGTCTACGGAGTCATGTATCGGTTAGTTGTATTGTCGACATGATACCATGTTCGTGCTACTTCTTGCACGATATACCTTAGGATACTGGACACAACTTGTATTGATAGTATCCATACTTGAGACATTCAGGGATACCAAATTCTGTGTCAGTAAAAGACACATGACATGAGATAGATGATAGGATTATACTACTTATTATGACTCAATGTATTATATAGAGGTTTTGATCTTGCGTGTTATAGACATGAGACGTTATGGACATGAGACGTAAGGTTACATCGGGTGGGGAGAGCATACACAGAGCGTTGGACTACCACTTTTATCATTAGTCGTTGTTTCCTTATTATAGAGCTTTGGAGATTATCATTAGTTCATGTAGGTTCCATGACGGGGCATGTGTGTTCTCAGGTGGTCTAGCGGACGTGTGCGTTCTCAGATGCATTGACATAGATGGTTATGATAGATACCCTTGAGCACATTGCTTATTTTATTGTTTACTTTGGCATGATATTTCTTGTACCTTGTTACATCTCTCTTAGGACCTGGTCCCTTACCAGTTTTGCAGCATAAACGGTTGAGGAGTTTTCTGGAGTTGCTGATGCGTATCGCCTCGTCATGCAGGCAATAGACTCTTGTATTGTTATTATTTCTACCGCAGTTATGTTTATCATTTCTCGCTACTATTTATGCTGCTATAGCCTAGTTTTGTAGACTCTTGTTATTTTTCGAGTCTATTCAGACAAGTATTGAATGTGGTGCACACCAAGATATATATTGTCCATTATTATGTTTTATTTTATTATGGATTAAGACTTAGAATTTTATTATATTATTTAGATAATACAGCTTAAGTGCACTCTAACGGGCCCATTAAATTGGGTTGTCTATTGGAGTTGTGTTGCTGGCCATTGTCACATTGCCTAGTCCTTTGTATTTTGGGTCTATGGCATGACACATCTGGATCATTGATCTTGATCCAACACTGTAAATAAAATACTCAATTTTGTCCATCAGTCCCAACACTAGCATACCGGCGATATACCAGTAGCAGTATACCAGAAATTGGCTAAAACATGTCAGAAATATTATGGAATAAAATGCTAGCAGACCAGTATATTGATCGTACAATGGCAGTGGTATACCACTTATTTTGATATTGCACTTTTCCAATAACTTTTGATACACACTCAAATCCAGCCACCTTTGTCACCTTCAACTTTTTGAGTTTTTTGACACATGGATGACGCTCGTTGCACTCCTGGATATCCTCCATATAGGTGAGAATTCAACCCAACACCATCATATATTTTCCTTCTCAACTAGGTGGAGGAGCTCGTCATTCCGACGATCCTCCTGCAATACTCAATTTTTTTCCTTGACAGAACCTTCGTAAGCATATCCATTCCATTATCCTCTATATAAACCTTCGCAAGCATTGCATCCTTCACCTAAAGCACATCTCGTATCTAGTAACACCGAGTAAAATATATTTGGACCAACTATAAAATATTGGGTTCTTTCCAAGTCGAATAACAGTTTTGCTATCACAAAGCAAAACATACTGCTCTTGCTTACCCCATTTTCTGTAGGAATTGTTTCATTCATAGTAACTCCTTGCAAACCTTCATCGCCACTATAAACTCTACTTCTTTCCTAGAAAAGGTAATACATTTCTGCAACCGCGACTTTTATGAGACACTGTTTATTAAAGGGAACCCACTCGTCTAAATCGACACTGTTTATTAAAGGGAAAGCATACATTCAAGTGATCTTGCTATTAAGAACTATGGTGAATTACAGTTCATATCGAAGTATATTTGAAAGTAGTAAAAATTGAATATATAACGCATGTTGTTCGCTTACTCGACCGACATGTCCGTCCCTATATTAAAACAGATATAATACTTATTGTCCCTACATAAGACAATATGTTAGCAAGTCCTATCTAAATGCGGCCATTGGTGATAATCGACACCACGAGGGACTATTTGATGGCATTATGATGTACCTAGCCAGTCTGAATAGCAAGCACGATTGGAAGTCCCACAATGCCCCATGCCGAGCACGTTCACAAATTTTCCCCTAGGTTGATTCAGTTCCAGTGCCCCATATACCATTTCGAGGAAAGCCAAACCTTGTGCACAAGTTGTCGATGACCATCCGAATGCGTGAACAGTTTAACTATTAAAACATATGCATGATATGAATCAGAAGTAAGCAGTAATATCTAAATACTCATGCAACAGTTCATATTCCCTCAAAGTCGTATGTTCGATTTGGGTAACCTGTAGGAACCAAATAGTTCTGAGGCACAATGCCAGCAAAGTTTTGAATACCGCATCCCTTTCAACAGTTTTGTGGTTTCGAACCAGAACTGCCAACTTTGAGTGCAAAGCTCATTTTATAGTTTGTGCAAAGGTATACTAAATATTTACAGTTATCCCATATTCTATTCTTAGTAGTAAGCATGCATTATGGCTAGAGTTTTTTAGTTATGTTAAACCGGGCATCATCGATAGGAAAGTTTTGAGGTAATAAGAATTTGTTGACGTGAAGGAGTAGAGAAGAAGGGGTCGATCCACCCACCAATATTTAGAGAATATGTCGAGAGTAGGAGACCCGCTTTACAATAATCAGACGTCAGTTACACGCATTCCTACAATGACACAAAGTATCATGTTAGAATCCTTCTTTTATCCTTCCTCTCAAAATTCTCAGAAATGAATGCGGACTGACGCGAAAGCACATTCATCAAAACCAAGCAGCAAAAATATTCAAGAAAACTATACAGCAAACTGGTCCTATTGAATGGACTCTTATATAGAGCTCACTCGCCAAGATACAGTTCACTGCATCTAGGACTTATTCCAACAGAAGTCCGTCCATTAGTTGGACAGGTTCTCATAGAATTTGTCCGAATCGATTAGATGCCAAAGGGGGTATCGATACAAGTTTAAGACTAAGTCAGACTAGCCATAAGTCCATTACATAGTGCATCTTCTAGTCGAAATGGAAGATGGACACTACATAATATACCACCAATAAAAAGTTATCTCGAAACTTAAGAATAAGGGTCCTACCTACGACTGAGCGAACAACGAAGGATACTTCTCCTTTATCTCTGCCTCCATCTCCCATGTCGACTCCTCAATTGAATGGTTCTTCCAGTGCACGTGAACCAAAAACATCGAATGGTTTCACAGGACCTTATCCTTATGGTCCAATATCTGCATAGGTTCCTCCAAGTACGACAAGTATGTGCGCAGCTCCAGCTGATCAGAACTAACCATGTGACTTGGGTCATGCACGTACCTCCGAAGTTAAGAAATGTGAAAGACATCATGCACTTCAGCCAAGGCCGGGGGTAGTAAAATTTGATAAGCGACAGCTACCACTCGCTCGAGGACCTCGAAGAGACCAACAAACCTGGAACTCAGCTTTACTTTAACCTCGAACCGCATTATTCCCCGCATCAGTGTTACTTTCAAGAATACATGGTCCTCGACCATGAATTCCACAAGTCGTCGATGGGTATTTATATAACTCTTCTGTCGACTCTATGTTATGCGAAGTCTATCTTGAATCATGGGGATCTTCTCGATGGCTTGTTCCACTAGTTCCGATTCGAGTACTTGTCGCTCACCGACTTTATCCCAGCATATCAGTGACCAACACTTCCTTTCGTACATTGCCTCATATGGTACCATCTAGATGCCCGATTGATAACTATTGTTATACGTAAATTCTGCTAATGGCAAGTGTGTGTCACAACTAATCTTCAAGTCTATAGTACACAGTCGCAGCATATCTTCAAGTATATGGTTCACCCTCTCCATATGTCGTCTGTTTGCAGATGGTAGGCAGTACTGAAATTCAACTTGGTTCCCAATGCAAACTGTAGACTCGTCCAGAAATGAGATAAGAATCGCCTATCTCTGTCGAAGACTATAATAGTCTGTACGCTTGTAGTCAGACAATCTCATCAATGTAAATTTATGCTAACCGATCGACGCTTCATGTAACTTTGATAGCGATAAAGTGAGCAGACTTGGTCAATCTATCCACAAGGACCCAAATCACATCATTCTCCCATGGCAGCTTCGTAAAACCCACAATAAAATCCATTACAATATTATCCTATTTTTACTCTGGAATGGCGAGGTTTTGCAGCTCTCCGCTCGGCCGTTGATGTTCTGCCTTTACTTGCTGATAGGCCATACACTGAGACACGAAGGTAGCTACATCTCGCTTCATACTATGC